>JAPKLY010000796.1:85709-136274 GCA_026898435.1 Prunella vulgaris | reverse complement strand
CTCGGGTAGCTCGCTTATCAACAGTTGTGTTTATTAAAGTTATACATGTTAATTAGCTTAGTTTATTAAAATTAGTTGATGATTATTTGTTTATCAAAATTAGTTGATTCGTATGTTTAATTTAGTTATTTAGTTGGGTATGTTTAATTAGTTAAGTATGTATAATTGTATATGTTTAGAGGTGATCTTTGATGATGTATAAAATCAGTTGATATTTGATTAAATTAAATTTAAATTGCTATAGATGAATCAACAAGATGAGGTTCAGGGTAAAGGGAGGAGGGAGAGACTATCAGGATCGTTGAGACCAGTGTTTTCATAACCAGATCGGTGATCAAACAGACAAAACAATGGTTCCCGGTCCAACCGTTAAAATCATTTTAGCCTTTTTTTTAATATTATATATATTACGCTACAAAATAAAATAAGTTAAATATTCTAATATAAAATTTTAATAAATTATAACTTACATATTGAAATAAACATAATAGAATCGTAGACAATCAAAATTAAAATATTTAAAATAACTCAAGTTATAATATCAAATTATAATTCATGACATGTTTTATAACTCATGCATAGTAAAGTCTCAAATAAAATATTACCATGAACATTAAAAATATATAAATTGTAGAATAAATTAATTTTGGGGTTGGGACATGTCTCAAGACTTAATTTAATAAAAATAAATTTTTAGAAATTAAAATAAAAAACGAACCGGTTCAACCGGTTTTTTCCTATTGAACCGTAAAAACGGTTTTTTGGGGGTAACCGAACCGGTTCTATGGCCTGTTCACGATTCAACCGATTCTCAAAAACAATTGTTGAGATTTATATACAGTATTCTAAAAGTCGCTAGTCACTAATCGGTCGGACCACTAGGGTCTAGCGACTAGAGCCGACTAGTCGAAAATACATAAACGATAAATATAATTAATTATTTAATAAATTAATAATACATTATGCATAAATAATAAAAAAATTAACATAACCACCTTTAAAAATTAAAATTATAAATGATAACAACCATGAAACTCAAAATGAAATAAAGTAATAATTTAAAATTCAAAAGATGACACATATTAATTAAAATTTTAAATTTTAAAATTTTACATATTAAAAGATAAGCATCATAATATGAGCTAGAAAAAAAAACAACGAACTCAAACTAATAATGGAGTAAGTAGTTTCTAAAGGACAAAGAAAAAATTGAAAAAAAAATTATTTTACATAAGTCGGCGCCTAGTCGGCAATCGGCTCAAATTAGTCGGATCTAGACACTGATTACTGCTCCAAACATTTTTTTCCGTCGATTTTGAGTAAAATGGGTCTGCCGACTTGACCATTTTTAAAACAATGCTTATATATAATTAAATGAATAAAAAAAATATAAATTTGTAGTAGTGTAACACATTAAATTTAAAAAATAAAATAATTAAATATCTATATAAACGAATTAAAAACAAAAGGAAATTAATTTGATGAATTTAAAGAAAAATGTGACTCAACTCGGACCTATATACATATAAATCCATAAAAAACTAACAAATTAAGAAATTTTAGTAGTGTAAAATATTAAATTCATAAAATAAAAAAAGAAGTTGATGAAATATCTTATCTTAATATTATATAAAGACGAAGTTATGAAATCAACCAGAATGCTCGATTTTGAAATTTCTCAATTCTCATTAATTCTAGCATTAAGCATTAATCTCGACCTTATAATTTAAGTGTTTTAATCTTGACCGTACATTTTGATATTTTATAAATATATATATATATATGTCTTATATAAATCTTATAAATATATTCATAATATCAAATCCTATATCTAATTTTTTAATCTCAGTCGTTCATCTTAATTTCTATACTTCTATAAATTTCAACTCCATAAATATTATTATTCTCATCTTTTAATCTTATTTTTTCTTGTGTCTCATTACTTCTTCTTATTTCTTTTTTAATGTTCTTATTTATCGTATTCTGATATTGAAATTATTTATTTATCTTTTTATGTTCGAATTTTTTTTGTAGGTTCATATATTACATCTAATAATTTATTGTAATAATTTTTTTTCTATTGCTACAATTTTTTGTGATTTTTTTTTGAGATAATGTTTAATTGCTATAATTGCATATCTATTTGATTTAAAATTTTGATGTTTGAATTGTTTTCTTTTCTATTGTTACACAATTTCATGGTTTTTCTGGTAATGTTTGATTGCTAAAATTGCAGATCTATTTGATTTAAACTTTTGATGTTTGAATTGTTTATTTGTCTTTTTAATATATTTTTCCATGTTCTTAATATTCTAATATTATTTTTTTATATTCTAAATTTAATTGTAGGTTCATATTAAAATAATTGTGTCTGCGTCATACATACCGTAAGTTATTTTACACCATAAGTTATTTATAATTCTAGAACCAAAGATGTTATAGAACATAATATTGTATATGGTTATGCATGTGTGCATATTTTTTAGGTATTTAATTTATTTACCGCAATATTGTATATACGTTGTGCATGTGTAAATCATTGATATATGTATATGTTAGATTCAAGAAATCACACACACACACACACACACACATATATATATATATATATATATATATATATATTTATAACTAATTAATACACATATATATAAATTCAATAAATCTTAACAAAATAAATCTTATAAAATATTATGTTCTTGATTATTTTAATAATACATTTTTTGATATATTCTTGATTTTCTTTTAAAATACTTATATAATAATAAAAATTTATATTATAAAATATCATGTTCTTGATTTTTTTTTATTCATATATTTGGATATGTTCTTAATTTTCTTTTAACATACTTATACAATAAGAGCATTTTATAATTTAAATCTTACATAATTAGGTGGATGTTAGCACATTCATATTTTAAATATTGTGTAAGATAACTTCAAATTAATGAATTATATAAGTATAGATGTATTATCGAATAAATCTATATATAAATATACAAGAAATTAAAATTTATTGATTGACATAATATAATCTATATTAAAAATATATTTTTTAATAATCCCGCGTAATACGCGGATTTACGTACTAGTATATGTATATATATAAAGAAATTAGAAATTAGAAATAAAAAGAATTAACTTGATGAATTAAAAAAAAAAACATGATTCTCTAGGCACGCATTATACTCTAATTTCGTACAGGCCTATTGTAAATAAATAATTTCAACACCTACAAATATGTACATAAAAAGCGAGTAAAAATATGGTAAACATAATTTTCATTAGAAATTTAGGTTACAACTTTCGTAAATCTCTTGATTCCTATCTCCAAGGATTTGTGGTACCGGGGTCTCAGCAACTTATTTCGAATTTAACCTACAATTTGGTAGTAGGGGTAGATGTGGTCATTGGTGACTTATTCCATCTGACCTACTTAAACTATATTCTTAGTCTCTTATTTATAAGAGACCAGTAACTTGAAGAGCAAGAAAGTGATATTCTCGAATCAAAAAATAAGAAAAAGATAATCACATATTATTGTATATTTATATCTCCAAAATTAGAATATATATAATATATTATTTCAAAATTAGAATATATTATTTCAAAAAAATCTTATTAGTTTATATAAATGTAGAAGAAGCAAATGAGAACACTTATCAAAACAGGATTTCAATATTATGATTAATAATAATCGATGCATTAAGTAGGTTGAGACATTAACACATATATGTTATTGCATTAAGTCGGTTCTACAACTACCGACTGGTGAGGTGCTAGGAGCACAAACTGTGAGGAGTAGGCATGTGACAGAGGTATTTAATTCTCTTTCTAGTCGGGAATGGGCAAACCGACTGGAATGAACAAGAGAGAGATGCGGTGGCGAGGATCCGGCAGAGGACGAAGGCTTCACTACCTGATTCTCTATGACATTTTACACTCTTTTGAAACAATGCATTTTTCTCAGAACATTAAAATGGCCATGGATATGGTGCCCAAAGATTGGAGAAAATCGTACATTGAATTTGCAAATGATTTGGTTGATAACATGTCATATATATATACCAGTACGTAAACCCGCGTATTACGCTGGATTATTAAAAAATATATTTTTAATATAGATTATATTATGTGAATCAATAAATTTTAGTTTCTTGTATATTTATATATAGATTTATTCGATAATACATCTATATTTATATAATTCATTAATTTGAGGCTATCTTACACAATATTTAAAATAAGAATGTTCTAACATCCACCTAATTATGTAAGATTTGAATTATAATTTTTTTTTATTATATAAGTGTGTTAAAAGAAAATCACGAATATATCAAAATATATGAATAAAAAAATCAAGAACATAATAATTTATAATATAAATTTTTATTATTATATAAGTATGTTAAAAGAGAATCAAGAGTATATCAAAAAATATATTTATTAAAATAATCAAGAACATAATATTTTATAAGATTTATTTTGTTAAGATTTATTGAATTTATATATATGTGTATTAATGAGTTATAATATATATATATACATATATATATATATATGTGTGTGTGTGTGTGTGTGATTTCTTGAATCTAACATATACGCATATAAATTATTTACACATGCACAACGTATATACAATATTGCGGTAAATAAATTAAGTACTTAAAAACTTTGCACACATGCACAACACATATACAATATTATGTTCTATAACATCTTTGGTTCTAGAATTATAAGAGACCAGTAACTTGAAGAGCAAGAAAGTGATATTCTCGAATCAAAAAATAAGAAAAAGATAATCACATATTATTGTATATTTATATCTCCAAAATTAGAATATATATAATATATGACACTGTTAAATTTAATAAAATTAATCCTAATCTGCATAAATCAAGTCCTAATCAAACCCTAATCTGAAACAATCCTTAATCTGCATAAATGGGGGCATGAGGGAACACAAAGCCTGCGGCTGTGAGAAAATGAGAGAAAGAGAGAGAGGCAGCACATGAGAGAATCAAAAGCCCACAATGGGATGTGAGAGAGAGAAAGAGAGTGTGTGTGTGTGTGTGTACCTGTGGCTGTGGGGGCGAGAGCTGCTGTGAGGTCGGAGCATGGCCGAGAGAGAGAGAGACGTGAGATCGGAGCATGGTCGTGAGAGAGAGAGAGAGAGACGTGAGATCAAAGCATGGTTGTGCGTCGCTCGACGGAGGCTTCGCGGTGGCTTTGCTCGATGGAGGCTTCACGGTGGTAGGTCGACGGGCAGTCACAGTTTCAAACGTCGACGAGATCTTTGGTCTCCGATGGTGATGCAGCGGGTGTATCTGAAACGAAAAGACACCTTCTATCGAAGCGTTGATTCAAAAGAATAATCGCAGGATAGGAAACAGAAAGACTCTAAAATTCAATATTTCTTCTTCAAAATTTCGGCATAGTGTTTACACCAATATATACTGGTAGGATAATGAAACAACTCAAGTCCAAAAAAACCCATAACAAGTTGGGCAACCAGATATTAATAAAAGGACATTAATTAATAAATAAAAGGCAAAACTTATTCAAAGGCCTGCAACTTGGATTTATCAAACAAAAGTGGGTCGAACTTGGCGAGATAATTTAGTGCAGCTTCATCCTCATCATTCCCAACGTCTTTGGAACGATTCACGCTCGAATCGGAAATAACTTCATCCTCAAGTGAATTTTCGCCCAAATAAGGTACAAGGTGACGCACATTAAAGACATCTGAAGTGCGCAAGTGAGCCGAAAGGCGTAGGCGATAGGCATTAGGATTAATCTTCTCCAAAATTTCCACAGGACCAATTTTTCGAGACGCCAACTTATTATATTCATGAGCCGGGAAGCGGTCCTTAGTTAAAACCGCCCACACAAAATCACCCACATTAAATTGAACATCTCGACGGTGCGTATTAGCTTGGTGTTTGTAGCGGGCATTAGCAAGCTCCAGGCGCTGCTGGGTGGTAGTATGCGTGGCCTGAAGCTCCTTGATGAGGTCGGTGGCGATTGCATGGGAGGGGGCTGAATTTGGCAAATTGAGCAGGTCTACTGGTGCACTAGGGAGAACACCATATGCCACAAAAAAATGGGCAGAAACCAGTGTTGCGATTCAGTGCAATGTTGTGAGCAAATTCAGTTGAGGCCAGCTTAGTATCCCACGACTTAAGTTTATCACCAACAAGGCAACGCAACATATTTCCCAACGATCGATTAACCACCTCAGTTTGGCCGTCAGTTTGAGGGTGGTAAGCACTGCTAAAGTGTAGCTCAGTATTTGCCATGCGCCAAAGAGTGCGCTAAAAGTGGCTCAAAAACCTTGTGTCGCGATCCGATACAATGGAACAAGGAAGCCCATGTAGACGGAAAACCTCACGAAGAAAAAAGAACGGCCACATGTACAACATCCACAATTCGTTTACAGGGAATGAAATGCACCATTTTAGAAAAAACGATCAACCACAACAAAAATAGAGTCATTACCGCGTTGAGTGCGGGGTAAACCGAGGATGAAATCCATGCTGATGGTTGACCAAGGACGTGAAGGCACCGGGAGCGGGCGATATAACCCGGCATTAGAGTTGTACCCTTTGATACTTGACATACCCTACACCGAGCAACAAAATGAGTGACATCCTTCCGTAGAGAAGGCCAAAAGAATCGGCGTTGCATAAGTTCGTAAGTCCGATCACGACCCACATGCCCTGTACCATGTACCTCAAAAAGTAATCTCAAACGTAAGCTGCAGTGAGGAATACATAAGCACACACCTTTGAATAGGAAACCTTCTGACAAAGTGTAATCCTGATAAACTCTATTCACCAAAGCATGCAAAATTGGACCAAAAAAAACATCAGTAGGGTAAAGCTCTTTAAATAAATCAAAACCTTGAACCTCAACCCGCATGTCGGAAATGAGGTTAAGCCGACGACTCAAGGCATTGGCGACGCGATTCAGCATCCCTGAGTGATGTCGAATAACAAATGTAAATTGTTGTAGGAATGCCGACCATTTCGCGTGTTGCACCGAAAGGGAATCTTAAGAAGCAATTTGTTTAAGTGCCTCGTGATCTGTGTAGAGTATGAATTCCCGCTGAAACAAATAATGACGCCAATGGCGAACTGCTTGAACCACCGCATAAAATTCAAGATCGTAAGTGCTATAACGTGAACGTGACCCAGTCACTTTCTCGCTGAAGTAAGCTACTGGTCGACCACCCTGACTGAGCACAACACCAATGCCCAACTTTGATGCGTTACAATGAAGTTCAAAAGGCGTCAAGAAATCCTGTAAAACCAAAAGTGGGGCATGAGTTAACAAATGCTTGATTTTATGGAAGGCAGCATCCGCAACTAGTGTCCAAGAGAAAGCCTTGTTATGCATGCAATCCGTAATATGCGACATGATAGCGCTAAAATGCGGAATAAATTGGCGATAAAAGGATGCAAGGCCATGGAAACTCCTCGCAGTAGTAACCGAGGAAGGGGTCGACCATTCACGAATAGCTGTAATCTTTTGATCATCCACCGAAATACCGGAGGCTGATATGCGATATCCCAGGAACAAAACTGAATCCTAAAAAAAACATATTTTGCCGAGGCAGCCAAGAATTTTTCAGCCCGTAAAATAGATAGGACTGCCCGTAAATGCTGCAAGTGTTCAGCCTCAGATCTACTGTAGATGAGGATTTCATCAAAATATACAACGACGCACAAACCAATTAAGGGACGAAGGGCCTGGTTCATTACTCGCATGAATGTACTGGGTGGGTGCGTTAGACAATCCAAAGGGCATAACCAACCACTCAAAGAGGCCCTCACGGGTCTTGAAAGTTGTTTTCCATTCGTCACCCAGACGTATACGAATCTGATGGTAGCCACTCTTCAAATCCAACTTACTAAAAAATACTGCTCCACTCAATTGATCAAGGAGATCATCTAAACGCGGAATAGGGAATCGATATCTCACTGTAATTTTGTTAATAGCGCGACTGTTAACACACATCAGCCACTCACCATTTTTTTGGGTATAAGCAAAGCCGGAACTGCACATGGGCTCAAGCTTTCCCACACATGGCCTTTAGGAAACAAGTCCTCCACTTGGCGACGGAGCTCCTCATGTTCGGCGGGGCTCATCCGATAATGGGGCCAATTGGGCAAAGAGGCACCCGGAATTAAGTCTATGTGATGTTGGATGTCACGGAGGGGTGGTAAAACATCGGGCAACTCATCTGGGAATACATCAGAAAAGTTATGCAGTAGTGAAGTTGCAAGTGGGTGTACCTCAGTAGGGGAAGATAAATCGCGAGCAACAAATAGTAGAGTGAATGGAGCAACTGTCATTTCCTGTAAAAACTCCTTGTGGGACATAAACAACACCTTACCCGAATTAGTCGTAGGAGGACTCTGAGGTACGGACGAAAGCAAAGTAATCTTCATATCCCGAAATAAAAAAGGTATAAGTGTTGCGACGACCATCATATATAACACTTCGATCAAACTGTCATGGGCGTCCCAATAATAAGTGACACGCATCCATTGGGACAATATCACACCAAATAGAATCGACATACTTTGCACCAATTGAAAAGTTCACCAAAACATGCTTATCCACAGTGACCGAATTACCCTTTTGAAGCCAAGATAAACTATAAGGATGTGGATGTGACTCAGGTGTTAGACCAAGTTTTTGAACAGCGTCAGTAGCAATTACATTCTCGCAAGCGCCAGAATCAACGATAAAACGACATACCTTCCCATTAATGGTGCAAGAGGACTGAAATAAGTTTGTACATTGTATGTCATCCTCTGTAGTACGAAGGGCGAGGCAAGCCCGACGTATTGTATCACCAGGAAAGAACTCCTCTGTTGGTTGGGTATCAGCATAGTCATCGAACACCGGAGGGGCAGAGAAGTCATCCTCAAAAGAATCATCCAGAAGTAAGCCCCGAGCGCCCGGATTCTTCGGACAATTTGCCATTCGGTGGCCTGTTTCACCACATGAAAAACACTGGATAGGACGGGGAGGAGGGCTCGAAGAGGGTCTGGAAGGACAAAATGATGTAGGGGCGGTAGCACGGCCAACTGGGGGTCGCGAGTCTGGCGCAACAGAGGCCGAAGGTGCAGTACTCTGGTGTGGAGGAAAAGGTCCCGAAGGGCGACGGGAAAGTTGTTTTTCAAGTGCAAGAGCTCGGTGATGTGCTTCAGATACGGTAGCAGGGGAAAGCATATTCAACACATCCTGAAATTGGAGGCGAAGGCCACCCACATAACGAGAAATTAGATGCTCAGGAGATTCAGACATGTCCAGCCGGGCTAATAATTGGTAAAATTCCTCAATGTACGAATCAACAGAGCGTGTCCTTTGCCGAATATTTTGCAATTTCTGATATAGCGTGCGTGTATAATTATAGGGCAAAAATTCCAAACGCATGTGTTTCTTAAATTTGTCCCAGGCAACAATAGGTGCTTTACCCAATTTGGCACGTGATGATTTGGCATGGCGCCACCAGGATGCCGCCCTGCCCCGGAGGCATGTGGCTACGAGCGCGACCCGATGATGATCGGGGACAGATTTGAAATCAAGGATCTCCTCAATCGTAATCAGCCAATCAATGAATTCCTCTGCTTCCAGACCTCCAGAGATTTCAGGCAAATCAAGTTTAAAGGCCGACTCCCAAGTACGATGGTCAACAGCATGGCGAGGGACACAGTCCAATGGGGCGAATGGATTATCGATAGTGGCCTCCTCATCAAAAGAACCATCATCATCGTCAACGAAATCAGGATGATGATCGGCGCGATGATCGCGCGGAGGGGGTGCAGGAATTCCACGAGCCGTCGTTGCTTGCGCCTCCAGCAATTCGACAACACGGGACATCTGCTATGTCAAGTCATTCATACGGGCATCAAGGGTACGACGAGGCGGCATCGTAGGAGCGTGGCCTGGCAACGTGATACCAACTGATGCAGCGGGCGTATCTGAAATGAAAAGAAACCTTCTATCGAAGCTTTGATTCAAAAGAATAACCACATGATAGGAAACGGAAAGACTCTAAAATTTAATATTTCTTCTTCAAAATTTCAGCATAGTGTTTACACCAATATATACTAGTAGGATAATGAAACGACTTAAGTCCAAAAAAAGCCCATAACAAGTTGGGCAACCAAATATTAATAAAAGGACATTAATTAATAAATAAAAGGCAAAACCTATTCAAAGGCCTGCGACTTGGATTTATCAAACAAAAGTGGGTCGAACTTGGCGAGATAATTTAGTGCAGCTTCATCCTCATCATTCCCACCGTCTTTGGAACAATTCGCCCTCGAATCGGAAATAGCTTCATCCTCATCAGATGGCGATCTGAAAACGGGCGCAGATCTGGAAACGGCTCCACGTTGGCTTCGTGGATCTGAAAATAAGACCTCCGATGGTGGTCGTCCTCGCGGCTGCAACGATGGTAGGCGTCGATTTTGTTTGCAACATGACGGAGGCTGGCGGTGGGAGGGAGGACTTGGGGCGACAGCGAGCCGACAACCGTATTCCGCTGATTTTGTGAGAGAGAGAAAGGGGTAGGTTTTGAGACAAAAATGGGGGTGAGTGGTGATTTTTATTTTGCAGATTTGATGGAGGGATTAATGGGGTGGAGTGGGGTGTGTGACATATATTCTCAGGTTTTGAACAGTGATGTGGGATGATGGTGGACCCCAATTTTTGCCACTATTTTTAATATTGTGACCTTATTTGTAAGATTTAGTCTTATATGCACCAGTTACACCGTGCAACTCAAGTTCGTTTTTAAAAAGTTACACATGTTATTACTGAAAAGTGTATCTTTAATGGTGTAATTTTTCAGTAATAATTTGTGTAACTTTTCAGTAGTATTTTGTGTAACTTTTTAAAAATGAATTTGAGTTGCACGGTGTAACTGGTGCACAAGAGACTTACTCTATTTGTAATATGTGGTTTTTGATATTTTTATTTAAAATTACACTATTATAAATGATGGTAACTTACCCTAATTACTTTTAGTTAATTATTTTATATGTAATTGTGCACTATTAGTTTCTTAAAAATTTAATTATATTCGATTTTAGCGTGTGTATTTAAATAGAAAATGTTGTGTGGTCAAATTGATAATATTATTTTATTTAATTGGTGTTAAAAATACTAAAAAATGCTCCAGAAATTAAATTATGCACAAAATTATGAAAAATATAAAAAACTCGAATTATTTTTTGGTTCAATTTAAATCAGTTATTGAGAATTTTGATTTGATTTCAGTTTTTAGGGTATAAATTTTGATTATTTCTGATCGGTGTAAAAAAGTCCCAAACCGACCCCTACCTAGGCTCCACTGCTCACCACTTCCCCCGCTCCTCTTAACTTCAGCTTCACGATTTTCTTCTCTCCGGTTTTCGATTCACTGATTAAATTGATTCTGCTGTTGAGCATCGAATCAAATTTCTGACTTGGTTTTCTACCATCTTTTCTTTTTCCTTAGAATTTGTAGGTAATTATCAGAAACGGTTTGCTGGAATACTCTGAAACAGCCCAGTTTAATTGTGAGGTGAGTAAATAGATATTGTAAGCAATGGGACGTAGTTCGAAGAAGAAGAAGAAGTGGGGAGGGCGGCGGTCACAGCCTAAGGACCATCATTCAATTGCGGACGATGAAATTTTATCTGAGGAAATCACTGCCTTGTACGTCTTTCTATGTTTCTTCGCACATTTTAAATGGTTCTTTTATATCACTGCTGTATCTAGATGTGTAATTTAGTATACTCGAGCTGTCTGGAATGCATTTGTTCGTTGGAAACTTTAGTAATTGATCTTTTCTTGGCAAAATGATGTGCTTAGGGGGATTAGTTTGGATATAATTAAGGAATGTATACTATATCTAAATAGAAGTTGTAACTTTAATGCGCCATATGGTTGCCATCCTTTATCCAACTGCTGCTATTGGACCCCCAACCCAAAAAATTCAAATTAGGGATATAAATATAATTGATGTTATCATTCGAGTAGTCTTTTGTTCGTCTCAAATATCAAGCTTTATGTCTCTAAGCTTATGCTCTAGAGGAACTGCAAATTAGTGTAATTTGGTTTGGTGTTTAGTGGACAATCATGCCATGAGAATGCCCTTATTTTTAGTCTGCATGCTGTATTGGGAGAGCCCTACGCCATTGACCTTGATATGATGGCCCATAATGTGAATTGTGGATCTCAAGAAACTCAAGAAAAACATAAGTGCCTTATTCCAAATCTAACCATTGATTGATCCAAGTTGCTTAACGTATTGCTTGGATATTCATCAGTCAAGCACTGTCCATCCCTATTTTAAGAGCTTTCTTTTTGTTTCAGCTGACGTTTCAGTACACTTTTTATGGTTCAAATCCAAACATTTTTCTCATATGATAGAAATTTCTCTAATATTGTGGACAGCTCATCCAATTGTTTGACCATCAGTCTTATCACCTGTCCTTAATTTTTAACGATAAGTTTAAAACTACGTTGAGTTGAATTGCAAATAAATCAAGGTATAGCCTTTGAAGTAGCGTAATTTGTATATAAGAATACAATGAAAATAATTTCTCAATAGAGTACATATTCATGAGGAGACACTGCTAATAAGGCAATCGCTTAGTTGATGCACATCATCTACATAATCAAGTTCATTGCATATAATTATACACGTGGAAGAACGATCACCAATTCATGCGACTTATGTAACATAATTAGCATTATCAAGTAATATATTTGACTGAAGTTTTATTTTTAATTTCATCACATAACATTTTTGTGACACCTTCAACCTCTATTTGAAGAATATAAAGCTCACCAGCCCTTGCCCCTTGCCTCATCATTTTGCTATTTTCCATGTATTATAAAATACTAGAAATTCACATTGATATAATGATCCAGTTCCAACCTCTCCAACTTGAATCTGTATGATAAAATGCATGTGACGGGGTTTACACCTACTGATGGTTATGGTAGTTTCTGCAAGGATGAACCAGCTCAGCTCTGTCTTCTGCTTGATGTCTCTGGCTTGGACATGTTGGGCCAAGATCTCATTATGATATTATGCTGACTGGGCTGAAGGTTCAGAAACTTTAAGTCAATCATCTATAATTTAATCCATCCTATAAATTCTCTGAAATTGAATTTACTTAGTTTTCAGTAAATCTGACCTGCAATAGTTTTGAACTAAAAAATGTTCCTTGAAACATCTATGGTTTTACCATAAAACACCATCTTTGGTCTACTTCCTGCAGGAATCTGTATGAGTAGTTGACATGTATGTTTGGATAAGGTTTAATTTCTTGCATGTGTATAATTAACAAAATTCTACTCATGATCTCCTGGTATTTGACTAAGTTCATCCTTCCTCATAGGTGTGCCATATTTGAGGGCGATTGCAAAATTGTTTCAGAATCGCCTGCTCTTATCAGCATCAAGCTCAGGTACCAGATACATGATTCGTTTAACTTGAATCTGAGGGTTCTTCTTCCCCACCCCTCTCTGCTAAGTATTTTTTGGATGAAACAATAGGCCATACTCAAAGGATACAGGATATGAGGATTCTGATGTTTCTGCCTTGCTCTCAGTGAGGTTGGCGGCCATTCTCATTTTTACTATATGTTGTTGATATTGAATGATATACTAAATGTATGTTCTGGCTGCAGATGTTTACAAGGTTATCCGTACAAGTGCCCGAAGCTGCAAATACTACCAGAGAAAGGCTTAACAAAAGCTGATGCTGATAAACTTTTATCTCTACTTTATGATCAGGTAGGAGTTTTTTGATAGGCATACATTCAGGAAGACTCAACTTATGAATATAGTAAGTGCTCTCACTGGCACACAGTAACTAATTTTTTAACCTATTATTTGGAGGGTAGTGATCCACAATGATACGATGCTTGTAAATGTTAGTCCATATTTGAAATTTTTTGGCTTGGTGTTTTCCATTTTTTAATTTGTTTTATACAATCTCTGTATTGTATTTGCGTTCTAAGCTATATTCCATAATGGCTATGATGAAACTCCAATGATGTTGCATGATCATTATGTTATATGATTCTCATTGAGAAGTGGAAAAACTATATGCAAGGTTTGCTTGTAATGCACACACCCTTTTTTAGTTAACTTGAATAGACATCATGTATTTTTCCACTTTCTAGAATTTAATTTAAGGAAATATTTTGCCAAAAATATATTAAAACTTCCAAGAATGTTGGGATGTTGTTGAAAAGAATTTGATGAAAGTCTTCGATGATTTTTCTGAAAAAGGATCATAGATGGTGTGATTAGCGAGACCTATATATGTTGAATATCAAAGAGAGACCTATATATGTTGAGTATCAAAGAGAGACCTATATGTGTTGGATACCACAGAAGGAGGACTCTATTCGGATCAAAGATTTTCGTCCAATAAGCTTTATCTCCCGCTTATATAAAATTATTGCCGAAGTTCTTTCCCTAGGATTAATTGAAGTGCTACCATGAACAATTGATGATTCAAATAAACCTTTCATGGAAGGGAGGAATATCCTTGATTCAGCTCATGTTGCTAATTAATTTGTGAAGAAAGGTAAAAAAGGATTGGTCTCAAGATTGATTTTGTTAAAGCCTATGATCATGTTGACTTGGGATTTCTCGACTTTGTTTTGCAAAATAGTTTCGGCGAAGCTGTTTAAAGTCAGTCGATTTCTCAGTTCTAATCAGTGGGAGACAAGAGGGAAATTCAGAGGTTATAGAGGTCTTAAACAAGAAGACACTCTCCATTCATTTTAAGTTAGTAGTGGATGATTGAGCAGATTGATCAACAAGGCAAAGAATGCATGATGCATCCATAATTACAGGACTGACAGTTGTTGAATTCCAACGTTCCTGGGATATTGACCATTATTTATTCATGAGCATAAGTTGGAATCATCACTAGGAATCCTTTTGGTATTTGAATTGAAAGAAGTATCTAGTATCATTCTACGTGAGCTTGGATTTGTTAGGAAGCATTACAATTTTGTAATGAAATAATGAGAGTATGAGAACAAACATGTTAATTCCCAGAGTTCTAGAGGTATTCTGTAACTGTGATGTATTTTCTGAAATTCGGATAGCATTTCTCTATTCCACCTGCCATATGATGTCCTGATCTAAGATTGCATTCAGCTTATAGACTATTGCTTGGAAATTGATAATTGGAGGTATCCTGTGAGTAATTTTGATTAATATATCAAGTACATATGTCTGGTGTTTGTTTTATCAATTGATTTTCTGTTGTTTCCTTACTCGTAGCCATGTTCCCACACCTCCTCTAAACTTTTAATTTATCGTTTCATTTATAATCAGATATATTATTTGAATAATGGATTTCCTCCGATCAACTATTGCAGGCTAATTCTAATGCTCGAGAAGGACGTGTGATGATTTACAATTTAGTGGAAGCTGCCCAAGAATTCTTGTCTGAAATCATTCCTCAAGGGCAGTCACATGGATCTGTAAGCACTATGTGTTTTTCAGTTTTAGTTGCAAGTTAATTTCAGCTCAAGTTGGTTACAGAAGTCATTGCTTTATGAAGCTATTGTGTTGAAAGAAAGAGGTTTACGATAGATAACTTATCCACTATATGCGGTTTTTTTTACTTGGGAAAAATTACCTTAGTGGGATTCAAGGATAAGATTCCATAATTTTCATGTAAAGTAAACCAAGCTCACAAAACTGACCATAAATTTCTGTGTAAAAGATCACTCTCTCTCTCTGATTGTATCGTATGTAGTTTTAAAGGTGTGTAAGTTTTAGTATAATATTTATCTTTATCAATTTTAAAAGCTAGTTTAGTGAGAACTGCTCCGTTGTATAACTGTTGACAAGATTTTTAAAAATCATTCTAGAGTATTTTGGAGAAATAGAGATTCTGCTACTCAAAATTTCACGTAGATAAATGATAACTACATCATACTGGGTTCAAGAAATAACTCATTATCTGTTAAATGGTTTATATTTTAGCTTGTCAGCCATGACACCAATAAGAGCTACCAACTCTTAGAGAAGGATGCTACAGTCATGCATGGCAAGATCAGTTCTTTTAGAGGACCTTTTGTGTTTAGTCATGTAGATCTTTTCAGTGGTTCTGGGGAGTTCTGGCAATGGAACCTGGGAATCGAAGAGAACAGCAAAGCAGTATCTTCTCAGACGTATGACAGTTTAAAACTTGGAAATGCTAATTTGAACAAGCAATTGGATCACCATATGAGGCCATCAGTGGTGGAGAGTTATAAGCTAGAGTCTGTGTGTAATAAGTCCATGGATACGCTCGAAGAAGAGAGTGAATATGACACAAAAAGTACTGATTCGAGTTCCACTGAATCAGATGGAAATGGAACTATTGGCTACATAAAGGTGGTGTTCATTTTCTTCCTTTTTTCATGAGTTACTATCCAACTACCCTGATCTAAATTAAGTATTAAGTTTGTCATTTGAACTTTTCCTCTGGAGTCCAGATGATTAAGATTGACAATGAAAGACCTATTTATCTTTCTGTTGTTTCCTCTATTTGGTGTCAGTTTGTGTTTCTTTTTCTCTTGTTCTGTTCTTTCTTGTGTATGTGACTTTTTTTATCGTAATGTCATACCTTACCTTTTTTCTCTCATTAATTATATTTATATTTCCTATAAAAGAAATGGATGGGTCACGGTTGTGTATGTGTTGGTATTTGTTTCTGAAGTGAGGTTACTACTATTAAATTTGGTTTTCTGTAAGTCTTTTAGATGGTGGCATCGATTGTGTCAACAAATACCAGATTTATAGACGACATTATCTTCAGGAAATAATTAGATGCAAGAAAGTACCTTGTATTAATTATTATGTTGGGTGGCCTTCAAAGAATTCATATAAGTTGCAACTTGGGTGAAAATAAAATATCACGAGTTATAGTAAACGAATTTTAGATTATCTCAATTATAGAATATTCAAACTGATGTTGACATCTCCCTTCCCCCCTCTTTTCTTCCTATTATTTTTCCTGTTGTATGTTTTTGTTTAGTTACTTTTGTCTCCGTAATTCATATCTTTGCTCAAGTAAGTGAAGGTTTCTTGCTTTTGTAGGACATTTTTGTGGAAGAAAATCTAAGAGTAGCTGATAATGATGGTTTGAATAGTGATTCAGAGTCATCATTGCACGAGTCTGCTGCTCAAGTTCAATCCTCTCAGAGTATGGAGAGGGACCTGCTCCTGGTGATACTTTTACCTTGACTATTTTTAACTTGCAGGCTTCGTCATTATTCTTAGATACTGACCAAGTTTTGCTTCCCTTAGGCTCACTTGCTTCGCCTTGCTTGTGCTCCTAAAGGAGCACATGGTGATGCTTTGCCGGAAATTACATCAGAGCTCCTTAATTTAGGGGTGCGTATTTTTCATGTTTTACGCACATACGTTTCCGCAAGCTGTCTTTAAATTTATGCTTTCCCAGATTGTTTCAGAAGGTGTGCGAGATATGGCTGTCAGTCCATCTTCATCTTTTGACAAGATTTTTGATCGTGTGTTTGGGAAGCATATGGTTAGTCAATTCTTTGTTTAATTTTTGTGGAACCATGCAAGCTTGATATTCATTTGGTTAGTTACATCTTCTTTTCTTGTACTCCATCTGATAGAGTTCATCAAAAATCACTTGCTTTTGGAACACCTGCTCTGATTTTGGAAGCCAGAGTTCTTCAGTTCCAAGTTCCCGTTACTTAAGTGACTTTGAGGAGCTTCAACCACTTGGTAGGAAGTACTTTTCTGTGTGTTGATGTGTTCTACTTTGCATATAAGATAATTTTAATATTCCATTAATTTTAGGGTTAATTGAAAAAAAATCACGAACTTTATAGTTTTGATCAATTAAACATATACTTCTTTGTTTGCAATTTAATGCACCATCTTTTTAAGTTTTGCAATTTGAAACATTTTGATAATTTTCTGTAAATAATTAAATGACATGGTTGTTGGGTATGCCACGTAGAGTCCACACAGATGCCAATAAATAAAATTATGTTTTTTTTATAATGAGAATAATGTCACTAAACTACTTTTTTAATTTTAGAAAAATAACTTAAGAACATATTTTAAAGATGTTATTTTTCATTTTTTAAAAATATTTTTATTTGTGGCATTTTCATGGATATTCATGTGACATTTCTTGCAGCAATGTCATTTAATTGTTACCGAAAAATTATCAGATGTTTTAATTATCACACTTAAAAAGGTGATGTATTAAATTGCAACGAAAAAAGTGCATGTTGTAATTAATAAAAAACATAAAGTTTGTGATTTTTTTTGCAATTAACCTTTCATTTTGTAGCAAAAGTGGAATTATTTTCTTTTTATAATGGCACCGCATCGATGATCAAAATTAAGGGTAATTAGATATTGGAAAGACTCTGGGAGAATTTCAACGTCATGACTGGTAGTATCCATTTATGATTGTCTTTGCAAGTTGAGTGGCTTTTAAATGAAAAAAACCACAAATTATTCTCAGTGAATTTTTCCAAACATTTCTATTAAGATAATTTTTCACTTTAATCACGGGTATATTAAAGATCACCATAATTAGTATTATTTCTCCTGTATTTTTTATTCTTACTTTATTCATTAATGGAGACTGTGTTACTGTTATAGCTCAATAAGAATCAAGATTTCATTGCTAACAAAAATAAGGGATGAGGAATCCCTAAGAGTTACAGAAACAGCAGAGCACTTAACCCATTACACAGCAAAGAACCAAATCCCTAGCAAAATCCAGCAACGGCGCACCCTTAAAGCTATTGTGACTCAAGGACCATAAAGCAACAGTACTTTTAGTCATATCGCAAATTATATTTAAGGTTTCACTACTATCATTGAACACTCTTATTCCTTTCTAAACAAATGGACCACATGACTACTGAAACTGCTATCCTCTACAGAAGTTTGACCTCCTTATTAATTGACCACCCTAAGTTAGTTTGAATCAGCTCCACAACATTGCCTGGACCGACCCATTGAATTCTCAATTCACCAAGCATTAACCACCATACTTACTTAGAAAAAGGACAGTGAAGGAATATATGATTAAGATCCTCAAAAGATCCCCTGGACAAAACACACCAACTTGGAGAAAGAGACATTATGAAAATGGTTTTGAACCACTTCTCATTTGCTACACGTTACTTCTAATAAGAAAAGTTCAGGTGCTGAGAACATCTAACATAAATAGTCAATTAGCCTCAGAAAATTAGCCAGTCTGCATATTTTGTGATTATGATGCTTTTAGGTTACAAAATTCAAATATATCTCCGTCTTTCCATCCTAGAGAAAATTCTGATATTCCACAACAGCTAATTAGCTTGACAATTACCTGAAACAATAATTCTTAAAAAATATTCTGCAGCTTGGTTTCTGATATTACTAAAGAATCGCACTAAAGTACGATGTAGTTTTGTCTATGTGAATGTAACTCTTACCATTTGTATTTCCTTCAATATTTCTGTGCCTCATCATCTTGGTTTTCTTAAAACTGGTAATTTCATCTGATGGCATTGATATTGGATGTTGAGCTGATTTCTTAATGCTACTTTCATGCCCTTTGCAGTGACATAAGTATTTGCACATGTGCATTTATACAGAATTTTACTTTGGCAGGTCATGGTGGATTTGGTCATGTTGTATTATGCAAGAATAAGCTAGATGGCAGGCATTATGCTGTGAAGAAGATTCGGCTAAAGGACAAGACCCTGCCAGTAAATGACCGTATATTGAGGTCGGTATTTGTTGTATGTATATTCTTAAAAAGAATGTTCTCCAGTATCTTACTACCTGAAGCTCTTTATGAGCTGTATTCGCATTTCCTCTCTGTTTCGGTTTGCTGCTATTTTACTGAAAATTATGCACATGCAAGTAATGAGCATCTGCTTCGGTGGTAGATGAGAATATTAGTTCTTGGATTGAAACTCTCAGTTCTTACAAAGAATGTTCTAGAGATCTTTCGAGGTGAAAAGCAATTCTGAACTCCCGAACAAAATCTTTGTTTTTTCTCCTCTTTTATGTGATGATTCAGTGGACATGTCTGCATTTTTCTTTTCCTTCTTTTTCTGCTAGAATGTTTTTAGGTAACTGTTAGCTGTTGCACATGGACTTCTCTGTATAATTTCAATGTAACTGAAAGTATCTAGTTAAGAAGTGTATTCCTTCAGTAAAGTCATGTCTGAGAATTAGAAGTATAAAGACTTCACAAATTTCTTTTTTGTCACTAAGATATGATTTTATCAATGTAGTGACCTTGTCTAGTTCCTTGACTGGGCGGCCTATCCATGGATTGTAAGTATTTCATCAATAATGAGTATAATTGTTTTTTCTTAACCAAAAAAAAAAATGCTTAAAAGTATCTTTAGGAAAAACAATTAGAAGTTTGGTCGAAACTCAGTGATGACTTTCTTACTTAAATATATATTCACATTTACTTCTCAAGTGAAGTATTCTTTCTATCCGAATCCCATCTTCCCATTTTTTGACTTGGCGGCAGTTTTAAATTAGAGCTGAAAGTTTCAAATTTGGGTATACTTATACTTACATGCTCTAAAGTTAACCTAGTGTTGCTATGGAATAAATCTAAGAAAAATATTGTCATTTTTAAGACTTAATTTCTTTGCATGACTAAAAGAAGACAGGAACATAAAATTTTGGAAGATCAAGTATATGACAATTGCTTTCACATCTTTAAATTCTAAACCATTAACACTGCTCTCTGTGCAGATTCTCTCTTGCTTATAGGAGTGTGTTATATTAGTACTTTTTAGCACACAGATTTCCTCATGCGGAATCCTTTATGCAAGTATTTTTTAAGTTATATCCAATGCATTTCTCATTTTTATTGTGTCTGCTGTTCGTGTTAATTCTTGCACCTCCACTATGCTATGATTTTCAGGGAAGTAGCCACACTTTCTCGGTTGCAGCATCAGCATGTTGTCCGATACTATCAGGTACTATTGTCTCAGAATAAATTCAATCAAACATTTCAAATTGGGTAGACTGAAGAGTGGTTATTAAATCAGATTAATTGAGTGGGAACATATTATACACTTATTTGCTTAAATCCAATTTACCCTGATTCTCTATCTAGCGTTACTTTTTTACTCTCTCTCTCTCTCTCACTGTCTCTCTCTCTCTCTCTCTCTCTTTTAAAATAAATTTCAGGCTTGGTATGAAGCCGGAGATTTTGGAAACCCTGTGAATATTGCATGGAGTTCCAAAACTGGCTTGAGCTCCAGTTTCAGCTTTAAAGACACAGATTCTTCAGAACAGTTTGCACCTGTAAATAAGCTTGAGTCAACTTACCTCTATATTCAGATGGAGTACTGCCCAAGGTAGATACTGTGTTGATTATCAGTTGCACTTTTTTCCATTCATGTTAACAACAAGAGAATTACAAAATTTGCTCAATTTCAGCATTTCTAGCATGTCAAAAGATGAAATCCTTGCATCATTCAGCTTTATGAGTTATGCAGTTAATTAATAATTACACATTGAGAATATGTGAAGGATATGTTGTGGCTTCTGAGAGTTTTTGGTTGTCTTATGGTCAATGAATCATAGTTATTTGTCAAAGGTTATACGGTGCTTTAATGAGGATTGTTTCGGGGAGAGATAAGCTTGCTTGTTTGGTGCACGTACACAAATAGTGATTCTCTCTTGTAAAACTGACCTAGATTTTTAATATAAAATATGTGTGCTTAAAACGCTTCAACTTTTGCTGGGCTTTCTTCACATGTATCTTGAATGCAAACCTTAAAAACGACCATACGTGAAACTGTGCAGTTAAGTTCTTGGCACCATTAAGAATTGATTGTGCAATGACCTATGTATTCTCTGGTTAATAATGTAAGATATTGAATTGTCTGAGCGTTGAGTGTCGGTTCATTCTAAAAAAGCAAAGTTATCTACGCTGCAGTGTCTTCATGGGTTCTGCTGCTTGCCCTAAAAATTCCATGTGAGTTGAAGGGACATTAGGAATCCAAAACTCTTCGCCGCCAAGAACCTTCTTATTTATATTCTGTTCTTTCCTTGGTTCCAAACTGTTTGATAGGTTCCTGTACCTATGAAGGTTCAGCTTTTTCCATGGCTGTTGGTTCAGGGTAAGTTGCTCACTGATGTGCTACAAACGTTTGCAATGTCCTTTTGTCTCCAGAATGAAGTCTTTTGTGTAGGAGTTAGTCTGAAGATCTGGATCACATGTTTCTGCACCAGTTCTCTCTAAATTGATGGAATTCGGTGTTAAAAGAGTTCTGTTTATTGTGGGTCATACCACATTAGAATTCTCAATTGTGAAAGGGTAAAGTAATATGGGGAGTTATTATTCTGGTGTTAGTGGTCCTTTTGGCTTTGAGGATTAGGAAGAGTCCATAGAGAAGTAACGGGGTATAGGGGTTGCTTGTGGGCCTCCTAATTGTATAGAATTTAAAATTTTCCTAGTATCTGATATAGTTTGAGATTGAAGTAGTGTTCCTTTAAGTAGACATGTCTATTATTTTGGGACTCCTCATCCCTAAAATAGTTAATTGATTGAGCATCTAGTGACCATTCAGCTTTGGAAGAAGGTATCTACTGGGGACTTCTTACAGAAACAGTTCAGGAACATATTTCTATCCCCAAATTGGTGTGATTTGCAGGTACAGCCTTGAAGAGTAGAATTACTTATTTTGCATTGCCATTTGGTCATGGCCTTTGGGACAAAGTACTCTATAAATTGGCCTGCACCGCATTCTCTTTTCCGATTTATTAATGATTGATATGGGTGGTCTTATTAACAAAAAGGGATAAATATTACGGATGTTTGGCTAGAAAGAAATTTTGGAGAGTCAATAGTCTTTGGATGATGTTTGGGATAGGATTAGATATAGAGTTGTTGTATGGGAGGCGGGTCACAAAAGCGTTGTGGGTATGATTGTTTTGGGACTCATCCAGATGAACCTAGGACTTTGCGATTCACGTCCCGGACGAGTTGGGATTTAAATCCGGTTTTCAAATCCCAAACTCAATCCATAAGAATATTACCTATAAATGTAGTATTATTTTTCACAATATCTAAGACAATCACATCATTTTTTAATCATCCACTCATTCTCTCTCCTACTTTTATCTCACCAAATAAAATATAATAATATAACATCAATCACTATTAATCATTGATTTGACATAAAACAAAATCTTACCTTAATGCTCCCTCGTCCCTACCTAGATTGCCCATTAGCATTTGACATGGTTTTGAGTGGGGATTTGCTATTAGTATTATATATGTAATAAAATTGCTTTGGGTAGCATTTTAGTAAATAAAAAGGTAATAAAATTATTTTTAATGGCCTTGTGGTAAATAAATATGGCTATTTATGGTACAGGCAATCTAGTATGGGATTCCCATTTTTGGCAAATGGGAAATTAAGTTAGGGACGGAGGGAGTGCTTGCTTATATTATTCATTAGGAAGAGTAGTGACTTCCCACGTACACCTATATCCTAAAACAAGCATACCCTAAAAGTTGTCATGTAATGGACTTGGTTAGAGATGAATGTTATGCATTGTTATTGACAATTGTATTTTGTGTAAGGGATTTCTCATCCCTTACACTTTCTATTAAAAAGAAATGATTAATAGATCTTTATGATGTAATCAAGGTCTTGTGATCGTGATGAGCATGAGCACTATTGTATGTAAATTTTTTGCTGGAGGAAGCCTAGGCAAATGTGTGGATCCAAAATATGGGATATTTGTAGTCTAACCAACAAGCAAGTGTAAGGTGTGCATTTCAAGTGCCTGCATTAATAAAAGAAGAAATCCAATAAGTGACATTTTTAAAAAACGGATGTTCAGGATTGCAAACTCAACGCCGTAATAAATCATCATATTGAAATTTTGAGGTGTCTAGTGTCTACCATCCCCAGAGAGTTGTGAACATGATAGGTCTTAATTTTGTATATCTGTACTACTCTTGAACAAATTATGTTAATATGGATAAAAGAGTTGCTAATTTATATTTTACATGTTTGGTTGAAGGACACTGAGGCAAATGTTTGAATCCTATAATCATCTTGATAAAGAACTTGCGTGGCATTTGTTCCGCCAAATTGTGGAAGGCCTGGTGCATATACATGGACAAGGAATTATACATCGTGATTTGACTCCTAATAACATCTTTTTTGATGCTCGCAATGACATCAAAATTGGAGATTTTGGTCTTGGTAAGAGACTATTTTAGCCCCGTACTTTTGATTCGGGAACTTCCACTGAAAAATATTATACCATATTTCCTCTTGCGCTTAAAAAAATGCTGTGTTGGGTTATATTAAACTAATAGCGGTGCACGGACTTTTACAAAGTAATGCAAGCATTCATTGATTTTTTTAGCTCATAAGTTCATTTAGTTGTTATATCTTGACTCTTGAGAGTCTTCTCTTCATGTTACTCATTGTCAGGTTTCACCACAAACAATGTGGAAGCATAAACTTGAGCTTCTAAAACTTGTAATCACTTAATCTAATAAGATGATTTTTCATGTTACTTGTTGCTATACTGATGTTTATGGTTTTGAAACTTCAATAGTTTTTCCTAACTTTTGTTCATTGATTGTCAGGTCATAGGAATTTTAAAGTTATTCATGTCCCTGACTTAGTTAAGGATTGGTGATATGATTTACGATTAATGCTGCAATTTATGTAAAATTTTTGGTTGTAAATGGTGTAAGGGACTGTCATCCCTTGTAGCATTTATTCATCAATAAAATACTTTGTTTCTTATCAAAATAAATAAATTTTCCCAACTTCCCTTTCTCTTGAAGTTGATGATGGGGTTTTAAAACATGGGTGTAGATGGTCTGGGTGTATCATGTTGGATGTTCATGTACTTCTAAAATGATTTATATGATGGCTCATAATTGGTGATTTAGGCCTTTACTTTTGTATACTTTAATACAAAAGTGACATAAGTGATGCAAAACTTTTTGACTTGTAAGCACTAAATATTTATGTCCTATTTGGAAATACATTACATCTCTATCTCCAGGCTCATTCTGATAAAATTTTCTGAAATGTCTAAATTCTCCTCAGGATCCCCTTTTAAACTTGTAACCTGATTTTGTCTTTTGTATTTCAGCCAAGTTTCTGAGGTTGGAGCAACTGGACCAGGACGTGGATGCTACCGAAATAGTTGGAGTATCTGTTGATGGTACAGGTCAAATTGGCACTTATTTCTATACTGCTCCTGAAATAGAGCAAGGCTGGCCAAAAATTAATGAGAAGGTTATTTATAAATTCGTTTGGACATATATACTTGAGTATCTATTAAGAAGGTGGCCTACATATACTCATCCCATTACACTATGTTATAGGCTGACATGTACAGCTTAGGAGTTGTGTTCTTTGAACTGTGGCATCCATTTGAGACAGCAATGGAGAGGCATGTTGTGCTTTCTGACCTGAAACTAAAGGGAGAGCTTCCTTCCAGCTGGGAATCTCAATTTCCTGAGCAGGCATCCTTGCTTCGGCACTTGATGTCCTCAAGTCCATCAGATCGTCCTTCTGCCACTGAACTTCTTAAGCATTCCTTTCCACCTCGCATGGAGTTTGAAATGTTTGATAGTAAGTTTTCTTATATCTGCTTGTAGAATTTTGATCCTGGAAGGGATGCATATGGGATTAATAGTTGAAAAAACCTAAGGATTACAAGACAGACCAACCTTTGGTTTTACCTCATGACATAGGTTTTCATCAACAAAATAAAAAAAAAAGTTGGAGTTTATTGCTTTATTCTTGGTTTTACCTCTGTGGTAGTAAAATGTCTACAGTATACATGTGAACTTTTAACCTCACTATATCTCCGAGGTCTTCCCACGGAGAAATCTGATGGAGTTTCACAAGACATGCATTCTATACACAATTTGGATGTTCCATTATATAAAATAAATTATACTTTGTACTGCTTGCTTATATTGATTTATTTTATCAGAGGCATACAATTGTTTCTGCTTAGACATTCATTGTTCGAGATCTTAAGCTTCTCTTTTTAGTGTGCTGAGTAATCTGCTGACTTCCAGTTTTTTCCGTTGAGTGTGATGGCAGTATCTAGTGAATAGTGATATGTGAATCCTAAATCCAGGTTTAACTGGAAAAGAGTGGTTTGATTGGCCAACCCTTTTTCTGGGATGGGGATTTATATTGAACTCAATTCAATTTCTAAGAACGTGTGGTTTTAAGTTGGCACAAAGATGCATCTGAAAATATACAATTCAGATTTACCTGAACCACCAATTTTTCCTGTCTTTCACAGACACAAGGAAAGCCTCTCTGTCTGTCTTTCTTTTCCTACGATTTCCTTCATTGCTTCCCAAATTTAATTCTCAGTAAATGTTAGGCATCATCTGTCAATCTTTTTGCAAGTTTAATTTTTCCCACTTTTAGTTCTTCATAGGTAAGAAATAGTGTGCTGTTGGGTTTGCAAAGAGTAACTCCTGCTGGAATTTTTCCAGGTTCTTTCCTTTTGCTGAAACGGATAAAAAAATGGTTAATATCCAATAGACAACAAAACTTAATGGCTGAGCCTACTTTATGAAAACTAGCTAATGATTTTTCACCTTGATTTTCTTTAGGCGCACGTTTCATTTTATTATGTATAAGACTTCAACAGGCATTTATATTGAAAAGGATGTAATTATCAAAACTTAGTTTACGTTTATTTTTTGATATGGATAGATGGGGCCATTCTAGCAGTCTGGTATAACTCTTAAATTTCATAAATGTTCCTTAAGGTTGTCTTTCTGTAGGTTTAATGACCAAGCAGTTTCCATTTTATGTCGCCTTTTTGGTCCTTCAATTAAATTTTGACTGAGCATATAACATTACTTTTTAGGTTAAGTGGGAAATAGAAATATTTGATAATGTCATCTTATTTCCTTTATTCAATCGAGTCTTCTTTCTGCCTGAACTGCAGATATGTTGCGGACAATTCATAGTTCAGAAGACACAAGTTTTTATGAAAGAGTTGTGTCTGCAATTTTTGATGAGGATAAGTTAAGCACAAAGGACAATCATGAGAATATTGGAAGACTGAAATCAGTTAAAGATAATACTTCGTCAATAAGTTTCACAGATGCAGACACTGCTAATCGTGATCTACTTTTTAATATTGCTAGACAAGTTTTTAAAAAACACTCTGCAAAGCATTTAAATACCATGCCAATGAAAATATTGGGTGATTGCCCACAAGTAAATAGGTATCATTACCTTCTTTTCACTAAAATTCTTTTCCCTCTAATCTTACCTTTATTTAGGATAATTAATCTGCAGAAGTTTTAATGTGACTCTCCTTTTTGTTTTTCTTCTTTTTTGTGGAACTTAATTAAAATATTAAAGGAATACTGTTAAACTGTTAACCCGTGGAGGAGACATGATCGAGTTTTGCCATGAGCTACGGACTCCCTTTGTGAAATGGATCATCGGGGAACAGGTTAGATTTCAAATTATGTTTTCATGGCATTCATTAGTTGCTCTTAGCTAGAATATGGAATAGAATCCTTACCATGTCTTAGTGGGTTGGGTATTTGAAGCAACACGATGCCCTTTTTTCTGAACTAAAGCTTTCCAAATATTATTTGCTCATTTTTTTTGTCGTCTCACCGGTTGCAGAAAACAGTATATAGCAATTTTTCTGCTTTATTCTCTTGCAGTTTAGCTTCTTCGACATATCTCAATAATAAAGTTATTCTCTTGGTCCAATGCATAATTCCTGCAATGCTAGATTTTAAAGCATTGTTGACTGTGGGTAATGCCACGACTGGTGATAGAATCTGAGAATATTCAAGAAGTTAAGTTATATCTTTTGCAGAAATCATTTTTTAGGCGCTATGAAATATCATATGTATACAGAGGAGCTATTGGTCATTCACCTCCAAATCGGTACCTGCAGGTCAATTTGAATTTGAATATGTCATATAACTTCTGATATTTTTTGGGCAAGAACATAATAGCTTTTTCATTAACATGCTGAATTGCAGGGAGATTTTGATATTGTTGGAGGAGCAACTGCATTGACAGAGGCAGAGGTCATAAAGGTCCTATTCTTGTGCATATCTGTATTCTTATTCTCATTTTGCCTCTCTGTGAAACACTCTAACCCACATATCTTCACTACAATCAAGAAAAGGATTCAAGTGAACGGAAAGCAGAAGCGAGGGAGAAAAAAAAATAGAAATGACATTTATGACAGTTCTTGGACTCACAATGTCACATAAGAACTACTTAGTCCGCATCATTTTTGGATTTATGTGTGTTTTGAGCATATTTTCTTACATAATCATTCTATCTTTCTGGTTTTCAACTTGTTTCATGTCAAGGAAGCAGATTTTTCTCGTCCAAAATTACATGAATTAGTAATCGACCACTTACCTCATTAGCACAAAGAACTGTATTCCTGCAAAACCGTCCATATACTTCATTTATTTTTAAAAGGAAGTTTGGCTGTTTGCTTGTTTATTAAGTAGCTCAAAAGTTATAGATACTCTAGCTGATAGCATAAAATGTATGCTGAGCATCATTCTCCATGTCCGAACTTTTCCCATTATCATCCATTGAGAAATTACTACCTACCTTTACTGATAGTTAATGCAATAACATCACGTAAAGTGCTGCAATTTTATTTTATTTGACATTATAATGAAACCTCTCCCAAGGTATTCTAGAATCCTATGAAATAATCTTAGATGCACTAGTATTCAGCAATAATACACTATAAACTCATTTATGTTTCCTGCCCATTTTACAAGCCCAACTATTTCAATTTAATCTACTCAATCCTATGCCCATGGGCTACAATTAACTAAGGAAAACAAATCAAGCATATCTTGTATACTTAAAAAATGATATCAGTCTTTTGAATTTTCTTGAACTAATGGATCCTGCGCTTTGTCTTTCCTTCTTTGATAAACCTTGTCATACATCTAGTCATTCACATATGGAAAGGTCTCGTCATCATCCCGCCTTCAACACGAACCTTGTCCTCAAGGTTGAGACTGGGAAACCTCATTCTTCCACTCCTCCCATGTAGTGTCCTCTATTCAGAATAATCTCCACTGCAAGAGCCTCGTGAACAAGAGCTTTACGCAGACGACTCTGTTTATGGTTTCCCCGTCCATAGTCCAAGATCAAATCCGAGACTAACTCCGGTACCCCTAAAGTTGAATATGGTGGCAGCTACTGTTCCTTGCTTGTTATTTCACTAAATTTGATCAGCAGCCCCTCAACTGTAAAGCTCGATCATGTGGTCGGTTCGCTCAACTCGTGCGACACCCCCAGTGATGTGAGTAGATAGAACTCACCTCCGCATGCCACTTCTATGTCCAGTATGTTCGACTCCATAGGATATGATTGGGTAATACCCAATTCCCTTTTGTAGTACTAGCTCACTCCCAGCCAAAAACTTCCCTTGGCATTCATCACCATCGGGCTAACTGGCTTGAACCATTGCATTCCAAATATCATATTCAATCGGGGCATGTGAACTGCATAAAAAGTTATTTGGAATTGAATTCCTGTGACAACCACAGGCATCATCATTGTTTTGGAATGACATGGGGGCTGTTGTTTTGGAATCTTCAGACTGTTCTGGCTCATCATTGTCTTGTCTGGACTCAGAACCATCGTGCTGGTAATGGTCCCGGATGATTGGCAAAGGGGTAGTCCCCCTGCCAGAAGTTCTTGTGCGGCTGCCTTTTGCCACCAACAAGTACTTTAGGCCCGTGACCCCTCCGGTTCGTCTCTTGTTCCCCCAAATGATTAAACGAAATCACAGCTTCTTGAATCCCCGTTTCTCTTTCGGCTCCCATTTCAGTTTTCTCATCTTCTTCATCATACTTTGGTGGACTCTTGTATTTGTCCCCCACTGTTGGCTAGGAATGACATGGGGGCTGCTGGGTATCAGCGGTCAGCTGATCACCCCCGAGCTGGTCACAATTGGACTGGGTTTTGTGCTCGCGCCTCCCACTCCTTCACTTGCCGCCAAAGCGCAACTTGTTCTCTTAGTTCGATGACCTGAATCAATTTCTCCCAGAGCCCGGTTCTCTCTTCCCCAGCGCCTGTCCCGGCACTCACCGCCCTCAGAATCGACCCCCGAGCGATTCCTCATCTGCAGTGATAGTGACTGCATGATGTTGCTCAAGTGATTGATGGAGGTTCCCATGTCATCGGACCTCTTGTTCAAACCATTGGTGCTGAAGTGTGGGTACATAATCTTGATTTTTTTTGAGGCCAATTGGTGACTGGAATCCTAAAAAATAATCTTAGATGCACTATTAATCAACAATAATACGCTGTACACTCAAATCTTTTTTCTCCCCATTTTACAACCCTAACTTTTCTTCTATTTAATCTACTCAATCATAGGCCCATGGACTATAATTAACTAAGGAAAACAAATCAATTTTTTTTTGCAATGAAATCAATCTTGCAAATTTTCTGAACTAATGTATCCTTTGTTTTACCTTATTTGATTGACCTTGTCATACCTCTAATCATTCACATTAGGAAAGGTCTTGTCACATTAATCAATATGTTAAATCCTTTGACATCTATCAGGTTGTTAAGAGTCTCTATTAAGGATTTGCAGTGTGCAGCTAGTTGAATTCCTCGCCAGTTCATTTGAAAGTGAACTTTTAGTAAAATTGAAGCATTATTATAATATACGTAGTTTTTTGGTGAACCAAAGTTTATACATATCTGGAGAAACAATACTGAGACTATGACCTTATAGAATGCCAGAAACCAACTGAAATTTCTGATAACATTGCTCAAGAGTCTGTGCTTCATGATTCTTCAGAAATGAAAAGTCTGTATACATAAAATTAAATAACTATTTCTTCAGAATGTTTAAATCTTTCGGATTTATGCAAAGTATGGTTGTTTTGTCCACCTGATGCTTTATTTTTCAAGCAGTTTACAAAAAAAATATTCTATGCAGGTGACCATGGATGTCATCTCTCATTTTTTCAATTCAGAATCATGTGATATTCATCTAAATCATGGGGACTTATTGGAAGCAATATGGTCCTGGACAGGAATTAAACCACAGAATAGACAGAAAGTTGCTGAGGTAGGAATAGGATTTAGAGTTTTACGATTCAGCACGATGTCAACACAATTATTCATTTGTATGGTTCTGTGATTGCAGCTGCTCTCACTTTTGTGTTCCTTGCGTCCTCAGTCTTCTGAAAGGAAGTCAAAGTGGGTGTTAATCAGGCGCCAGCTTCGACAGGTCAGCAAGCACTTCTCAAATGATTGATTTTTTCACTCTCTTACCCATCTTTGTTTCATAAAAATTTGCAGCTGTCGTAGATGTGTATCTGTTAGTGTTTTAGATTTACTGGACTCGGTAGCAAATGTTGAGGAGAGTTGGGTTTTCAAACTATGTCTTGTATGCTTCCTTTGGGATTTCATGGAATATGAATTTGAAAAATAGTAAATCCTTTAGGCTTTAATAATGAACGGTGTATTTACATTTTATATATGTTTGGGAGTTATGATTTTGTAGTTTTGGTAGTGTTAGAATTTTGAAAGAAAAAAAAGTAGGTGATAGTGATTATTTTATTGTAAAAAGTAGCATAGTAATGACTTTTTGAGAGTAAATGAGATATTGTATTTGAAAAAAGTAAAATATCTGTATTATAATGTTGCACTTGGTAGCCCATATGAAATTAGTATGGAAAGATGATATAATTAATATGTATTACTTTAGTATGAAAATATGAGATAAATATTTTATTTATGGGTGATTGGTAGACGTATTAAAATGTGTATTATTTTAATATATTGATTGTTAGGGTGTTTTAAATTTTAATTCATAAGATAAAATGTACAAATACAATTTTACCCTTAAAAAAATTGATACCCTTTCCCTGCCAATACCATCATCATCTTCATCGAGTTCATTGCAGAAGTTCAGCATAACCAGAAATTCAGCAAAGCGAACACCACCACCCTTTCCCTGCCAACACCACCAAATTCAATAATTCAATCTATCTCTCTCTGACACATACACACACGGTCAGCACCACCAAATTCAATAGTTCAATCTATCTCTCTCTGACTCTGACACATACACACACGGTCAGCACCACCAAATTCAATAATTCAACATCACCACCATCAACACCACCGCATTTAATAATTCAATCTTAACAATGAAGAAAACTAAATTGGAACACTAATAAAACCCAAGATTGAAAACCCAAATTTGAAATTCGAGCCTGGCTGCGAAGAAGGCGCGGCCACCATTTCCAACCTGTCTTCGTGGCTCTATGCCTCGTCTCTCTCTCTCACGGTCTCATTACTCCGCCTTGTGCAGCGTCGCACCGCTTCGTGACTTTGTGCCTCATCTCTCTCGCGGTCTCACCGCTCTGTGGCTTCGTGCCTTGTGCGGCCTTGTCTCTCTCATACGGTCTCACTTCTTCGTGGCTTCGTGCCTTGTGCGGCCACCGTTGCAGATTGGGGAAGGTTGAAGGAGGGAGAGAAGAAAGAATTGTGGAGAAGATGAGGGTAGTTTGGGGAGTTAAATTACTGTGGAAGCCTTACATATTTAGTGAGGGGGTGGAGATGGTGTAATTTATGGATAAAAATACAGCAGTGTTTACAAATTAGTACTGGATCGACATAATAAGGCTGAGTTATGTTTAATTTTATCAGTCCTACGCTTATCAGTGGTGGTATACAATCGGTTTACGCACTAATGAAGATCTTTATACTGGAGCTCTTTTTCTATTATTGCTTACCATGCAGCTGCTTAAATTATTATAATTGGCTTATATGGCCTTATAAGCCCTACCAAGCGAAGCCTAAGTATTATTATAGGGTAGAAATTTATAGGATTTGAAATGATGAAGTCCTATACAAAATCGAGTTTGGCAACAAAGATTTTAAATCGAAATCCTGGATTTGAAATCTCAAAGCAAACATCTCAGTTCTCGAAGAATGTTACCAACTGCAAAGACTGAGGCTCGTGCATTCTATATTACCATATTAAGAAATGTTGAACATGAGTGTTCAAGAATCTGTTATAGATCAAGTTTACAAGCGCCGTGGGAGAGAGAAGGGGGCAAAGCAGTTCTTGAAGTTATTCTGCTGTTTTTAGTTCTTTAAGTTCTGAATTTATTTTAATTATTCAATTACTGTTCAGTTTTGGTCCACTATGTTTATGGGCTTATTTCCTTTTTAGTGTTACTATTTATTAGAATAATTTCTGGAGATTGGAGTTACACAGATATTTATTATTGGATTTGGCAGCTACGGCTGAATTGAAACCGAATTTTGGTGTGTTCTTATTTTCATTTGTTCTCACTTCTCTGACTCTAACAGAATCCTTTATGCAGTTTATTTTGAAGATATTTCCTTCATGGTGAGGGAACTGTATACCATGTTTTCTGAGAAGAAGAAATGCTATCCTTGTTTTTAGTCACTTAGGGTATTCCACTTTTTGGTGGCAGGAAATATGAGTTCAGTAAGCTTATATTTTTTTGGCATCATAACTCAAAAGTTCAATGGATCGGGCTTTCTTTTACTCACGTAGGGACATATTTATTATGCTTCTTAATTAACTGGAAACGCTTTTAGTATCAGTGATGATGATGATACTAACCAAAGAAATGTAAATGACAGAGGCTTGGATCAATTGTTTATTCTTTGTAAGGTGTTGGGACATTGTCCTTCTGAGTTTTGAGGGCCAATATGGTGTGTATCTGGTTGATCATCCCTGAACTGTTATAATTTGTTGGATCATGGTGAACTGTTATATGGTGTGTACCTTCATTTTCTTTGTCTTCTGATAAGAAAGCACATTTTACAGATAAAATACTTACTTTTATTAGTTCCTGTTTTTTCTGATCAAGTACGTTTGTCTGGATTCTGTGTATAAAATCCTGTAATATCATGCATGTGTATAAAATCTTAGAGTGCATCAAGGAGGACTTATCAGCAAGATAACTGGTATTGCAAAACAATCTGAGTGCTATTTTGGCTGCAGTCAATATGAAAAAACAATAACAACTTTTTTTCTTCAAACTTTGCCAATACTTTGTTAGCTTTTATTGAACTTGTAAATCAATGCTCCTATTTGTTAAAGTTTTTACGTGCAAACCTGAAATATTGTAATTGGATTCCTTTTATCTCTCCGCATATGAGTGTTTTTTTTTTGTTGGGTGGACCAAACTGAAAACGATGGATTTGTTCCTTTTTGACTGCTGAAACATGCTGTAATGGTTAGTTAAATTTGAGTATTTGAATAATCTCTTTCCTTTGTTTTTTCCAGGAACTTGATCTTGCTGATGATGTTTTAAATAGATTGCAAACTGTTGGATTGAGGTTTTGTGGAACTGCAGATCAAGCACTTCCAAGACTAAGGGGTGCGCTTCCTGCAGGTATCTTGTTATTAATTTACTTCACCTTTATCTTTCATTAGAACTTTTAGCTTTGGGAAATGCATTTAGTCAGGGAAGTTATGGGTTATCATTACTGCAGAAAGATGCACACGCGAGGCACTTGATGAGGTGTCTGCGCTGTTCACTTACTTGAGAGTATGGAAGATTGAGGGATGTGTCTTTCTCGATGCGCTTTTGCCACCAACTGAATATTATCACAGGAAATTGTATTTCCAGGTAATAAAACCAGTTCTTAATTCTTATGGAAACTGACCTTTCAGTATGGGACTTGTTAAATGAAACCTTGCTACAAGGTGAAATATTACATTTGCTTAAATCATAGGTTCTTTCTGTATAGCCATTTCAAAAGATATGTTGAGTGCTATATTACAGTTTTAAAGTGTCATGAAGCAAGGTCGGGCATGTAGGAAGCCTATGGTGTGACAACATAATAATCCTGTCCCATTGACAAGTATTGATTTCTGTGCAGATATATTTTAGGAAAGATAATAATCCTGTCCCATTGATGGAAGGAACGCTGCTGGCAGTTGGTGGTCGATATGATTACTTGCTTCAGCAAATGGCAGATTCTAAATATGTAGGTGCTAGTGAAGTTTTTATTTCCTTGTTTTTCATTTTATTTCTTCAGTTTGAATATAATAGCATAATAATTAATTTTTCTTCTTTTAGTTGGTCATTTTCTCTATACAGAATAGTGCAGTCATTGCGTTAGCTTCATAATGTGATCTTAAAATTATTTCATATCTGTTTAGATGACAACCTAAAAATTTACTTTCATATTGGACTATTACAGAAACGACCTTGAGGTTTGATCTGTTTACAGAGAACCAAGGAAGTTCTTAAATTATAAATACCCTCCTCCATACGTGCTTTTTTTGTAAATATGTCATACCTTGTGAGTGATTTTCTGAAATTTACTCTTAATTTATATGATAATGTTTTAGCATCACTTTCCTCGAAAGCATCACGCCCGTTCCCTTGTTTTCATTTTGGTGACCTGTAATTAACATATTGATAAAATTATCTAAGCCTAGGAAATCATTTTGCTACATTTGTTCCTACATGAAAGGTTTACATCTCAATATTGTTTACGCTGCACGTGTCACATTTGAAGAGATTGGTGACCAAGGCTGAGGTGACATCAAGACTTTTGAGGCATTGACAATTTTTTTCTTTTCACTTCTTGAAATTACTTAAAAATATTAGACTTGATCATTTTTTTCACCAAGTAATCTTCTCTTTATTTGAGGCTTTATAGATAATACTGTGTTTCATTTCTTTAGGATGAAAGTGTTGGCCCATTTATTTGCCTTTTATTTCTTACAACAATATGATACAGGATGATTTCTCATTAAGTCCAAACCCCACCCCCCAAAAAAAAATAAAAAATGTTAATTGCAGAAACTAATATACTTGTGATTTTGTGATTGCCAGAAATCAAGTCCACCTGGTGCAGTTGGAACTAGCATTGCGCTAGAAACTGTTCTTAGAAACTCTTCTTTTGATAGGTAATTTTCTTTCCTTGTAAACATAATCTGCAATTCTGAAATGTTACTATTTGCCGCATCTACTAAATCATGGAGCTGTCTTTTTTTAACATGAACAGAAATGACGTAGGCATTAATGTCCTTGTCTGTTCAAGAGGAGGGGGTGGTTTATTATCAGAGCGCATGGAATTGGTGGCTGAATTATGGGAGGAGAATATCAAGGTCAGTTATCCAATCCCTTCATTTTTATTTTTTATTTGTCTTTTTTTTTTTTTTTTTGGACAAAGCTAAAACTTCTAGAAGTTTCATGCACAGGCTGAGTTTGTCCCCTTGTGCGACCCAAGCCTTACTGAACAGTATGAATATGCCACTGAAAATGATATCAAATGTCTTGTTGTCATCACTGATTCTGTGTCACAAAATGGCTCGGTTAAGGTTCGATTACTAACCTAGCTTCTCATTGATATGAAACTATGTTTTCTTCTTTCTTATCCTCTGATAGATTTGGTAGCAATGGAATGCTTTCATGTATTACTCACTTTTTCTAGCATATGACAGGTCAGACATCTAGATCTCAAGAAAGAAAAGGAAGTCGACAGGGAAAACCTTGTTAAATTTCTGTCTGAGGCTGTAGCTACTCAATTTAGAAACCCATCCATCTGGAGTTAGCTCAGCTTGAAGCTGTTGTTATGTCTTTGTACTCCATTGTTTGTCACTGACTATAGCATCTTTGTTATATAGGGCAGGGGTCTCTTCTCTAGTATCCTCTTCTGCTCTTCCCTGTATTATTGTACTATATGTTTCTTAATTTGCATTTTCTATTTCTTTTTTAAATGCTTGAAAGCATTTCAATATACCTGGGTTTGTTTGAAGAACCTCGGTTCCAAACTCTCAAGAAATATTTTTTGTTTCTCAGTTATATGAATTGGAGGTGTTACGAATAGATAATCAAGTGAAGCAAATCAATGGTCAGAAATGATGTAGTGTTATGATTGCGTAATTGAGGTTAGATGAAACCAAAGTAAATCATTGATCTCAACAAAACATTCTCAGGATAAAAAGTTCTCAAGGGATTTATCTCATGTTAATGCCAAGTGCAATATCTATGAACTCTACGAGCCCCATACTTTTCTGGTGTATCAGTCGCAAAATACAACCTTAGATATCCCAATTTTCAGGGTTGTTGCAACCCTTTGCTGTGTTTGTTTTATTGGTAAGTCGTATCCATTACCTTCATTTAAACAGTGGAGAGATTTGCACATGGTACCATCTTTTTGATGAGGTGAGACGAACTCATACTTAACCATCTGGATCATACACTCCTTTAACATAATTGGGTTGGAGCATCATATCTCATGGGTCATATAATATACTCCTCCCGTTCCAAAATTACTTTCACACTTTCTTTATTTGGACGTCCTAACTTTTCTTTCACACACCTAAAAAGGAAACTTTTTACTCTCACAAAAGTCAATAAAATATATTTTTTTTATTTTATTATTTAACTTTACACTCACATACTTATTTTTTCTTAATTCGCTTGTCTGGAACTATTATGAAAATAGTTCCGGGACGGATGGAGTAGTAAATGGGATATCCATCTCATACAAAAGTTCTCGTCTTTTGATTTCTTGGAACTTTGAAATTGCAGTTACTTTATTACTTTACTTCATAAAAATTCGAGTCGATCTATATGATACGGAAATTCTTGCCATGACAAGCATATATCCATTGATAGATGTGTCTGGTCCTGGAGAAAGTCAACGGTGATGCTACTATTCATCATTAATGGGTGATGATCTCTCCAGCATCTGTTAGTGAGCAAGTAGTGGCTTTATATCACTGCCATTTGTTGGATGGGAGAATTTTGATCTTGTACAATTGCGCAATTTTGATTTAGTATCTCAAAGTCTAATGTTCCAATTTTGTAATATTCGGGGGCGTTTGGTATAATTGTAAGGAATGGAATGAGTATGAAATGAAAGTCATAATTTTCATATAGCTGAATTATGGTAAATTTCTTAGCTTCTAAGAATCAAAGTTATAGTGTCAAGATTTTAAGTGGGTTTGCTTGGAATGATCTTTTTTATTTCATAGGAGATCTTGGTCCGTTATCTATAGTTCTTGCATTAACTGGACTGGAATTAGGCATAGCTATATTATAGGCTTATATTTTTACTATATTAATATGTATTTACTTGAATGAAGCTATGAATCTTCATTAAAGTAGTTCTTTATTTAGAATTAAGATAAGATAAGTGAAAGAATCTTATGTCCTTCGACTCCCACATTTTTTATTGGAAAAAGCAAGGTCATTGACTCAAATGCAAATCTTCCCTATTTTGTTTAGCAACTACTATTTAAGCGCGATATCGTTCGCGATTCTCATCCTCAGAACCACTCACTTGCTTTTGAATTTCTTCCATATTATACCAGGAGGTGAATCAGAGTGGAAGGTACATTCTTATCCTCAGTTATATGCTTCTCCAGCTGATTGAGTTAATGGTGCGGAGTGTTAGATACTAGTCTGTTTTAGTACATATAAAGAAAAAATGGGCTTTTAAGCCACATTTTCAGATCCTGTAATGGTTTATGCTGCTATATTGTAGTTTCTTACTCTAGATTATCATTACTCACCTTCCAAATGATTCAACCAAACACTCCCTCAGTTGTGTACAAAAATTGATATAGTCCACCTTTCATTATACTTAACGTGCAGACAACTGGAATAACATTCTAATTTTTCAATTTTTCAAAAATAGGTTGGTATTGTTTAGCAATTAGACCAAAACTTCATTGATGATATACTTATTCCTCTTTAGTATTCAATTTGGCTCGTTACAATCCTAGGTTATAGTCTTAGGCATCGTTTGGTAGGGGAGTTGGGAAAAGGGGATGAGAAAAGGTGAGAAAAGAAAAATGGTGAGACCCTCAAGATAAAGTGAGAAAAGGTGTTTAATATGTTGTTTGGTAGGATGTGTTATAAATATCATGAATTGTAATAATTTGTTTGATAGAAGATATTAAAACATATAAAAATGGTACAATCAGGAGTGAAACCATAAAACCACCCACATTCTCCAATCTCAGATGCTTAAACCACCATACCCAGATATTCACCGCCGAAACTACTCACGCAACCACCAATTGGAAGCAAAATACGCCTGAAATTTGAGTGGCTGAACCTAATTTCGAATCAGCCATTATTTCCGGCGGCATTGGCATCGACGCTAACTCTGTTTCGCCGTCGATCTTCACAGCCCAGACGTCGCTGACTTCGCGACAATCGTCTCTCGAAATCGCGCCGCCAGATCCGCGCCTGCATCCAATCGCCGCCGCACGAAGCACTGCCCCTCTTCCTCGTCGCCGATCCACGACTGAAAACTCAGGAACCACAGGCATCGAACGAGGCTGTTGCCGGTCAATTTCCGGTGAATGGACGCCATGGCCACTGAAATGGAAAGCACCATCGTTGTTGAAATGGAAACCACCACCGTCGCTAATGTTCTTAAAAACACTGTTTGACCAAGAAAATATAATCTGAACAAAATGCCCCGATATGGTTTCTGGGACCTTCTGTTGAAATTGTAGAGAATTGCAGGGAAGGAGGCCTGACCGTGAAAAGGTGCGGGCATCCAAGAAAACGTTTATGGCGTTTGGTATCTGTGAAAACACCATATACTTTTTTTTTCCAGACCCTTTACTCGCCTACCAAACGAGACCTTAGAGTTAGTGGTCGTTTGCACTTAGGGACAAGATGGATAACACAGGATATGATTGAGTGGGATTGCACTGTTCGTAATTTTAAATTAATTGCATGTATTGAATATTAGATATTGTGATGATAAGTTATATTTACTTGAATTTTTCTTTCATCCCCACAAATACAATACCAGATTTCCAATCATGTGGACAGAAGCATGAAAAATAATCATACATGAAATTGAACATACAAATGAAGCACTAATCTACACCTAGTAGCAAACTCTCTAGAATTAATGCTCTTTCTTGGGAACTTTGAAATTAGGACGTCCAAGCCATCATTTCTCCGGTAGCCTTGAAGCTTGCCGGCACCTTCTCAGCCCCTTCCAAATCTTCAAGCTCCTGAAAGAGATTTGGTAAGTTGTGCCCGTCGTAGTGGCAACTCTCTCTCACAAGCACGCTCGATTTAGGACAAAGCTAGAATCGATCAGTTTCACCCTCACACCAATATGATAACTTTGGAGCACTCCAAATTAAACACACCAGATTCTGAACAAATGGCGGGTAACTTGGTTGAGTTATGCAAGAACCTATCCCTGTTTGAAGCTCAAGGCGAAGTGATAGCCATTGAAAAGTCAGAGCTAGCGAACCTCAAGAATGTGTTGATTGTGAAATTTATGAAAAAAATGATGGGCTACTCTGATATGGGTGCAACTCGAAGAAGGATATGACAACTCTCAAATCACTGAACATGACAGCCATTGGGGAAGGGATGTATGACCTTGAATTGGCAGATGCAAGAGACTTGTACAAAATTTTGCATAGATGGACGGAGCCATGAGAGCATAGGAAACAGCTCACGATAGTTTCATTTTGAATACAAATCCACAATATGTAGTTATGCTCCATGATCCGGGCAGTTGCAATGAAGATTGGGACAAATTTGGGTACCATAATGGAAGTAGATGCATCATCGACTGGAGCAGCGATTGAGAAGTGCCTCAGAGTGAAAGTGAAAGTAGGTATCACTCAACCAATGAGCAAGGCAACAATTATTGTGGTGAGAAAGGTGAGGCAGGTTGTATACTTCCGTTAAGAAAAATTGTCCGACTTCTGTTACATATGTGAGAGACTTGATCACTAGGAGAAGGAATGGCCCAAATTGTTTATGGAGGAAGAGCATGGGCAGAATATGAAGAGGGAATACTCTATGTGGCAAAGAGCAGAAGGCCAAAAGAGGATTAGACAAGAAAGAGGTGGGGGAGCTGATGCAATCGATGCTGGGGAGTCAGGAAGATAGCAAAGCAGGCAACTCACAAACTGAAAGAGACCAAGACTAAAAAAATTTGGGAAAAGAAGCTTTGGAGGAGGAACCAGTGGCTAAAATTGCTGACTTTGCAAAAATTGGGTCGGGCTCCCGATTTTTGCATCATTGGGAGGAACACAACAGCACCTTGAATATTCAGAAAAATAGAAATGAAGTTTCTAGAGCCCTAAATTTCAATGAGCTAATCTCGGCAGCAAGGATGATCATTAATTTATGGACGGTGTCTGCTTAAGTGATTTTGGTATACAAATATCAGCTGCTTCAAAATAAAAATGAGTTATGGATGAGTTCAGATGATACATCAGAGGTGTGATAGTCACTGGACCCCTCACTTTAGTGAGACACCAAGTTCGATTCCCTTTGAAAACGAATTAAAGAAGATATAAGGTATCTTGTAGAAAATATTTGGCAAATCAATGAAAATCCTAACAGGGGCATTATATGAAAAGGGGCAGGCAAATGATACCTAATATGATGGTGGGAAAGAATTGGGAAGTGGTCAGGCCCAGATTTTATCTTTGCCTCAGTCCTTCAAATTAAACTTTGGACAATGGCTGATACACATGTAGATCCTTATACTTCATTTCACACTGCAATTTGGGGATAACTCATGGAGAATGAACTACACAAACTCCCCTATATAAAACTTTATTGTAGTATGAAATTTTACCATTAAATTTATTTGGTGATGCAATAACATTTATTTGGGTTTGTTTTCAAAAACTTAAAAAAGTATAGAATCACTTTTTCTGAAAGTAGATAAGACCCAACTTATACAAAAAAAATAGTGATTCTGCACTTTTTTAAGTTTTTAAAAACACACACGTTAAGGGATAATATTGCCCTTATAAACTCACCAATTTCATACTATAAATAAATTTCACAACATGATCTGAGTTTTAGTTCTTCCAAACAGAATATCATACTACAAATAAATTTCACGAATAACTGACTCAATGATCTAATTTTTAGTCCTTTAAAACATAATGAGAGTAGGGATTGCGGACATGATCCACCGTATCAACAACTATTAAATTAGCATCAATTTATATATTGTTTTAAAGATATTCGAAGAAACCTTTTCTTCCCTAAGATTCAAGTGAATGATCATTTGGAATTGTGAGTTAAATTTCAGCAGCAAATTCTAATTATATTAATATCCAAAATTGTGAACATTATGGCGCTTAAAAGAGACATTGAGCCTAGGGAACAAGTGAACAACAGTTGAAAAGCTAAAGCACAAGGCAAACTCTATTACTGGTAAAATCTTAATTTGCTATCATAACAAAGAGCGAAACAAGATGAAAGAAAACTTGGCTAACGACGGTACATAAGTTCTCCTGAACTCCAATCGCTGCCTAGAATTTCAAGACGAACTTGCTTCACCATGGCATAGCCGAAGCAGAACATGCAAATAACTGATCATTGAAAACAGCCAAAATAAGTTAAAACGGATCTTGGTAAAAACCAAAAACAAATCAAATAAGAAAAAACATATGGAACGACAAGGCCCTAAAATTCTTTCTAAATGGTCAAATAGGCTTGAGCAAAGAAAATGAATACAAATAAACAGCATTACCAATGGAGCAGCCAAATAAATGGCATTACAACAAACTACCCAATTAGAAAACACAAATTATCCTACGAACAAGTTTCATAGTACGAAATTAATACCACTAGATGTACTCACTGATACCATAAGACTTATAAACCGAAATCACATTGTAAAATGATATGGTATCAGTGAATACATGTAATTATATTAGTAAATACATATAATGGTATAAGTTTCATACTATAAACAAGTTTCACAAATGTCCTACTCATTAAACAATAGCAAGTTTTACATACTCCGAATCTCCACAAGAGAACAAGCTACCAGCACATAAACATATCATGAACTAGGATTATGTTCAAGTCAATATCATTATTTTTATTATGTTACATTAGTGTTCCTAACCAGTCTCCAGAAAAAGGTCAGTCAATTTAGATCACTACTAAGTTTCTATCCAAAATATCAAGGAACTCCTTGAGATGGTCAGCATACTTTTCAACAATTGCTACTGTAAAGAATTGATCCAACAAAACGACACTCATTCAGAAGGGTTTTTTTTTTTTAAATGTTTAAACACACCAAAAATCTAATAATCATCCTACATAACCAGGCAGTTTTGGGTATACACCAAATAGGCTCATAAGGTAAGGAACTTCAAATATCAAAAAGGTGGACCAACATACTGCAAAATTCTCATGCCTATACATGCAGTAAATGAAGTAGGATAACCTACCCATGGAGAGAGCTCAAATAATATTTTACAAGTTAAGTCTTCATATATTAAGACATACACTTTTGTTCAACTAAAAATAAAATTGAAGTTCAAATTATTTTTATCTTGATAGCTAGGAAACAAGATAATTCAAAAATTTTAAGCAGCTGATTATTATCCAGCAAAACGCAAAAATAAAAGTTACTTCAAATAATCCTAACTCTATTTCAAAGTAATGCATAAAATTTAATTCATAATACAGCGGCGTGAAGCGCAACCACAAATTGACAGCTACCAAGAAATTATCCAGGTGTCAAAATTTTAGAAATTTAGTGCCATTACACATCAGAAATCTCAATAGAAGTATTACTCAAATGTCACACCATGTATAAGCTTTTCATAGTTTCAAGTTTAAAAAATCTGATACAACAAAACTAGATACGAGCCAAATATCCAAAGCTTGAATTCACACCTCAAATGTTGCTAGGATACATGAACACCCTCACTCTAGCTCCCTGTTACACAATAAAAAGTCCAAGTTTATCATCCATAATATAAGGCGTATGAGCATTGAAAAATTAACTGAAAAATAACTATACCATGGATTTGGGAGGAAGATTGGATTTGAACTTAGCACGAACAACACCACTGTTACCGTGTGGGCGTGTAACCTTTCCCCAAATGCAACGGTAGTGAGAACCATTCTTCTTAACCTTGGCCTTGTAAATGTACGCCAAGCGCTTACCACGGTACCAGGCTACTTCCTCCTGAGTGTTGACTCCCTCAATCTGGACCAACGACGTATTCGGGTACTGATTGGACTTCGACCTAGATAATGAACAAATTCAATCAAATTTTTCCTCTTTTCAGGCATCAATCAAACACAAAGTTATCCAATTTTTACCTTTTGTAGCCTAGAACAGTTCCACGAACGTAGAGTCTGAAATCAATAGTTCAAAAGGAAAAGGTTAGACAAATCTAATGAAAACATTGGTGACCGATTTACACGAAATACGCAGATGTGGATTCAATCGTGATACAGAATGGATTTCCAACCTGACACGCTCTCCCTGACGACCCTTCACCATTGTCGCTGTGTGAAAGCAAGCTGATCGGCGAGAGAGAGACGGAAATACAGAGAGAGACGCTAAAACCCTAGGTTGAGGCTTTATATTTAGTGACGTGAGATGAAACCTGAGCCGTTGATTTGATTGACTTGTACACTCAATTTGGGCTGATATATGATATAACAGGCTCAACTATATATGATGGCCCAGGTTATATGCACCCACTGGTGTTTGAAGTACACACATCCTAACATAATATTAATTATAATACAATTAAAAATGACAAAAATACCCTTTTATGAACTAACAAATGCACCCATCACAAGATAAAAACGACGAAGGACCGAAATAAGAATGGCTCAGTTCTCTGACTTTCGATGAAGAGCAGACTTTGTTCTCCTGGATGCGCCTAGCCACTGCAAAAACGAAGATGACAGTGATGTTTTCTTGCGGAGCTTCAATGGCATACAGAGGCTTCCACGGACAACGGTGATGTTTTCTTCTAGCGATGGTGACGCCCAGTGCGTTCGAAAAAAAGTAGAAGGTAGACTTTTTTTTATAAAAAAATTGGGATTCAGAAATTAGAGTTTTATCTCTCGGAGTGAGATTCTTTGTTTTTTCAAAAAATTAGAAATTTGGACGGACTTTGGTTTTGATTTAGTTTCTTCAGGGAAGAGGTGTATTTTGTTAGAGAAATTTGAGCATAGAAGCAATTTTTTTTCAATGCAGATGGTGGTGGCTTGATTGCTGATTCAAGGACAAAGAAACATACTTAAATTGACCCATTGGCATCACTTCAAAAAAAATTAAAAAGGTAAATTTGAAGTGGTTGTACTGCAGACAATAGTAGGGAATTCGGTAAAAAAAAAATTGAAAAAAATATCATTTTTCGCCAAAATTGGCCGAAATTTTGTGAAGTTTTCGAAAACTTCTTCCACACAAAAGGTTTTGAGATTAAATAATTTTCAAGAAAATTTTTTGGTAAAGTCTTTTCAAAATAAGATCATCTTTTGGCCAACTTAATCGAATTTATGTATATTTTTCGACAAATTCTTTCAAATAGAAGATTTTGAGATTAAGAAATTTGAATGAATTTTTTTGATAATATTTAAAAAAAAGAAGATTATTCGGTCAAATTGACTGAATTTTAGTTAAAAAAAATTTAAGTTCTCAAATAACCGTAGGAATGAAAGTGGAGTTAAAGTGGAGATAATGTTGACTGATTCTTCCTTCTTATTTTTTCTCTTTTTTTTACGGTAATTTTTATTGAATTATGGTGGGTGCATTAAATTTATTTTTCACACATAAAAAAAAGGGTATTTATGCCTTTTTCTATAATATTATAGTTATTAAAAATTGTGTGTGGGTGCACTACTAACATTTATGGTGCATATAACCTGAGCAATATATGATATAACAGGCCCATTCCGTAACCCTGAAGACTAATGCATTTAGGACTCATTTGGTTCGCAAGATAAAAGTATCTATCCGCCAAAAACATGCATGTTTTTTGCGGATAGATACTTTTATCTTGCGAACCAAATGAGTATGTTGTTAATGAAAATAGTAATGGTTCAAACTATATACCCCTCCACTATTATAAGATACATCTATTTTACTTATTTTTTTATAAAAAAAATTATTTTAATATATCTCTTTCCACTCATCAATTCCACCTTCATTTCTTCCCTTCATTTTTCAACCGCACAACAATTCTCCTAAATTATGCGGATCAATATCTAAGTTCCTTCAATAATTTTATAGTCCCTACCAATTTTTTTTTTATTTTGTAATGTCGAATAATAAATTGATGGAAAGCGGTGGCGGCAAATAAAGAAAAATATGTATTTAAAAATTATTTTTTATGGATGTATTATTTTATAAAATGGATAAAATAAATATTTGATACATTAATTAAATTTTATTTTTATAAAAATAGATAAAATAGATATTTGATAATGTATGTAGGTGTATCTCATAAGATTGGTGGGGTATATAGTCGGGCCCAATAGTAATATGATAATTATTTGAATAATTGCAAACTATGACCTCATTTAATATCTTATTTATTAAAACAAACACAAGAAGTTTCTTGTAATATAAAATTCAAATATATTATTAAGGGTTACTTACTATTAGAGACAAATAGATTAGTGTAACCACATATTAGGCCACCTACTTTTTATTGATACAACGAAGGCCAAAATAATAGGTTTGCCAACTCAGCACCGTAATTAATGCAGGGAAAGAAGGTAGGAGTATAGACTATATTGTGCAGAGAATGAACAGTTACAAACAGTACAAAAAGTAAATTTGATGTGACAGTGACAAGACATAAAGTAGAGTTTGCTTAAAGGTATGGAAAACCTTGTTTTCATTAGATTGTTCCAGGAAATTGAAGAGAGTGAGGTTACACTGTAGAAGGGAGTAGATTTTTTCCGAGAGAAGGAGGAAGACTCATTACGAGACGAGAAGGTATTTTTTTTTCTAGACAATCGGTTCCAGGAATTTGTTGAGAGAGAAGGTACACTGGGGAACGATAAGCTTACTTTAACTAGATCGGTTGCAGGAAATTGAAGAGAGAGAAGGTACACTGAAGAAAGGAGGAGATTTGTTACGAGAAGACGAGGAAGATCCACTCCGAAACTATAAGGTACACAATTGAGAACGTAGGTTTAAGATTAATTTAGAAATATTGTAGAGGTGACGTAATAGGAGAAGCCATGGTTGAGATTTTGGGCGAAAAAATTAGGTTTAAAATTCCCTATATCAAAATGGATGTTATAGCATATTTTTGTGTAATGTTTCTGTTATAAAGGTATCGATTATTTGCAGAAACTAAATTCCAGTTGGTATGACAAGGAGAAGGGGTCTTGGTCTGCTTTTCCATGAAAGAGAAAAGCACAGGGAAGATGGTTCACGGATAAATCACCATGGGCAAAGAGGTAACTCGATGTTCGTAGCTTTACATTCGAATGTTGGGTGTATTAGGGCTAATATGATGGTTGTGGTAATATAGTGTACCGGGCTGATGGTTTCAATATAGTGTCAAATTTGATTTTGTTTGACACGAGATATGTGATTTTTTTGAAGGAAGAGTGGCCCCTAGTATTCAAAACACAAACCCAAGAACTGGTTAATGTTATGGAACAAAAACTAATTTTTAGTGCTGAACACAGTTTAGTGTGTAATAATGTTTGAGTTTTTTTGAACAATGTGTAATACAGATGCGGAAACACAAACAAGAAGAAGGCCACATGTTTTAGAACAAAGGAAGAAGTCATTGGAAGGTAACCGTGGGAAAGGTAATAAACAGCTAACTGTATTACACTACATAATGTATGTAATATTTTGTGTAGGGGATAAGTGTTCTGAAACTGATGATGATAGCTACTATACTAATTGTATTAGACATTAAATTGTATTAATGATATAAACTGTGGTACGTAAAACCAGGAAAAGCACACGACCCAGGTACATCAAGGGGTATATTAGTAGACATCTTGTATGAATCTACGGATGGTTCACGGATAAATCACCATGGGCGAAGAGGTAACTCGATGTTCGTAGCTTTACATTCGAATGTTGGGTGTATTAGGGCTAATATGATGGTTGTGGTAATATAGTGGACCGGGCTGATGGTTTCAATATAGTGTCAAATTTGATTTTGTTTGACACGAGATATGTAGTTTTTTTGAAGGAAGTGTGGGCCCTAGTATTCAAAACACAAACCCAAGAACTGGTTAATGTTGTGGAACAAAAACTAATTTTTAGTGCTGAACACAGTTTAGTGTGTAATAATGTTTGAGTGTTTTTTAACAATGTGTAATACAGATGCGGAAACACAAACAAGAAGAAGGCCATATGTTTTAGAACAAAGGAAGAAGTCATTGGAAGGTAACCGTGGGAAAGGTAATAAACAGCTAACCGTATTACACTACATAATGTATGTAATATTTTGTGTAGGGGATAAGTGTTCTGAAACTGATGATGATAGCTACTATACTAATTGTATTAGACATTAAATTGTATTAATGATATGAACTGTGGTACGTAAAACCAGGAAAAGCACACGACCCAGGTACATCAAGGGGTATATTAGTAGACATCTTGTATGAATCTACGAATGTGTTGTTGTTCCCATTGTTAACACGGGATTATCAAAATGCTCAAAAAGATAGTGGTGACCATTGGACGCTGTTAAGGTTGGATCTGAATACATGTCAACTCAATGGAACCGCGGTCAAGAAACGCGAGGGATGTGCATCTTGAGAGATCCACAATTGTGGTAAGCATCTTGAACAAACTTCAATTGCTCAAACCATGGTGCACATGAAGGAAGTGGAAAAAAATTGTAATTTGTTTGTTTGATTGTTATATCAGGTTGAGTATGTGATGCCACGGCTGCAAAATTGTGCAAAGAACGATCCCGTGAAAAGCAATATGCTAGGCAGTAGCAAAATTACAATTCAAGGACGGTCGTGTATACAACAAAAGCCTGGGAGTCTAGACTGTGGAGTAATTGTTTGTTTCTATATGGAGTCGGAGATGTACAGAAGGTTTCTAATGTATAAGACATTCTCGAAAAGTGATTTAGGAGACTACAGGAAGCGTATGGTTGACTGGTTTATGGATCCGGATAATGCTGAGGTTGACTGGTTCGTTAAGCGACTCGGGTGAACATATGAGTGTGATGTGTTATGAGGGGCATTTGGCCATACATTGGGTTTTAATAGTAAATGCATGGTGGATATCTGTAACACATGTAATTGTTTGTCTGAATTGTTTTGCGTGCATTGTGCAAGATTTGTCACACTGTGTTTAAGGGGGGATGTCAGTTACTGTAGTCATCCCATCAATCTGTTGTAAGAGGAGTGACACTATTTTTTGTTGGCTGCTTTAGTTGTGTGGTTTTTGCCTTATAACATGTAGTCAGCCGACGATATTGTTGTAGGTAATGTATTTTTTCATCACATTGAAAAAACATGATGAGGTAGGAATAAAATTATATGTTGATGGAAACGAGGGTACAGCGGAAATAACCGTGGTGCACAACCTCTGTTTTCAGTAACTACTTGTTGATGGAAATGGCGGTACAACAGAAATAACCGTGGTACCATGGTGCACAACCTCTGTGAAACATCTGTACAGCAGAAACATCGTTGGTACACAACGTGTGAGCACCATACTACTTTGAATTTGTGGACCGACCTAAAAAGTGTGTGTACCCATATACATCCACGTACCGTACACAAAATTCGTGTACCATTGCGGTGTATTGTGTATTGCACACAACGAGTGTGCACCGATGGTATAAAAGTTTGAGTTGGGTACGTAAATGTACAACTGACTAAGCGAAATATATCCATTTGTGTGAAAATATGAAGCATTAGCTAAGGGGGGATCATGGCAGTATATATTAATTTCAGTTAATAAGGTTGACTACGTAGGTAACATGTGTAATAGTTACTTAAAACACTTGGTGGTGTGTATTTGTATGCAATTAAGTACTTTATGGCTCCAGTGTTTAAGTGGTTGAACAAATATGAGTGACATTGCATAATTAGAAGCATTGCAGATATGACAATTGCGAATGAACAAAGTGTGAATATTTGACATTGCCCAAATGAAGCAACAATAACAGAATATGGTTTTTAAAAAACAGCAAGTTAATGTTACAATAAAGGAGGCATATTTGATTCATATATATTTCATACAACGAACCGCAGATTGTGTAGAACTACAAATATTATAAAAGAAGCAGCCCTATAGGATGATGTTGGTTAGTACAGACTTAATTATAATTTTTGGAAGACTTGCAGAACTCTCCATATGACCTCATTCTGGATTTCTTCGGACGACCTGGTGGGTTTTTCAGTATTGGAGGGAGCACTGTATCATTATCCATCGTACTGCAAATCATACTTCTCAGTTTGAGGTATTAGTTGTATATTGTACGTGTAGCAGGCTTGGTACGTGGATGTCAAGAAATATCCATCAATATAAGACTCGAGAGATAAACCATGTTGGACAATTACAGCAGCAGCGTGAGCACATGGGAAATCAATTATATGCCATTGGGAGAACGGGCAATGTCTGTTTTCGACATCGACCACAACTGATGGTGAGCTCAACACTTCAAACTTAGCATTCCCCCGCTGACATACTGATACGCAAATTGTGTTCACACACAATTCACACGGCCTACAAGTGT
>JAPKLY010000796.1:44228-85699 GCA_026898435.1 Prunella vulgaris | reverse complement strand
TGGCAATAAAAGCACAATAATTTCGAGCAAATTTCACACTAATCACATACCCTCCAAGACTGAGAAAGATAGCACAAACCGACCCAAAGAGCATTTTTGGTTGGGCAAAGAAGAGTTGACCACGTCGCGCTTTTATCCTTTCTTTCCAACTGCCACCTACTAATATCTGAAAAGACCCACAATGGTATGATCAACATAAACACAAAATAGTAGCAGTCATATTAACTTGAAGATGCAAGCACTGAATACCTTTACGAATATGGTCAATCATTTGTGTAATGGGTAGGCCGCGAGCCTCTTTCAACCAAGAATTGAATGACTCCGCTGCGTTGGAAGTCATTTCATCGTATCGAATAATGTGTGGGGCATGTGAAACTGCCCATTTGTTGTACGGCAATTGCGATAACCATTCTTCAGCTGCACACCCTCCAACTTGCTTGAAAATTTCAATTCTCTCATCAAACAAACGCAAATTGGGTGCGTATGCACACTCCCTGAACAAGTCAGCGAGCTTGTGTTTGGTATTCTTCCGTAAACCACCACCAAATCTACCCCTCAGGTTTGAAAGTAGATGAAACAGACAAAAATAATGGTTGGACGTGTCAAAAATAAGTGGGAAAGCAAACATTAATCCACAGTTCCGGTCGGATACATAAAAAGTTTCCTTCTCGTGTGTGCAGTGGTCGCGTAACTTAGTTAAGAACCATGTCCAATTAGAAGTGTTTTCAGAAGAGACAACCGCAAATGCTACTGGAAACAGACCTACAAATGATGTAACATAAATAGCTTAACTTAAATTGGGCTGTATACACAAGGAAATGGGGCATATCACACACAATATGGTAATACGTTTAAAAGCAGATTATGTCACCGTCTAATTAGCTTAGGAAATATTACTGTTATCTCCATCCTTTCCAATTGCAGTGAGCAACGTACCCTTTGCACGACCATGGAGAATGTACCATTGAGGAATAACATTGGCCTACATATTTTAAATCCATCTAGGCAAGCACGGAATGCAACAAAAACACGGCTGAAACGTAGTGTAAGGGGGTCTATTTCCAAATCGAAAACGCTTCATGTGTTGAAAATACACGTCGCATTAACAGATATGGAATATATGTAATTACATATGTCAAAATGACTAGGCGGTTAGGTACATACCAGGGTTATTGCGAACAACAGCTAAAGAATACCATTGGAGTTCGTTGTATGACTTGTGGTATGAACCGAACACACTCTCTTTTGCCTCTTCGGCTGCACGCCAGCCTTTGTAGTACATAATATCAATGCCATAATTATTCTTCATGATCTCGACAATTCTACTGCCATTTATATCGTGGTCAGTTGTTACCTCATTACGTATCAATTGACCAATAACCTTAGGACTTAAACGATTTTTCATTGGATAAACACCCTTACCGAGGCATCTGTGATGAAAATACCCTTTATATATCTCAAACCACCTACATGTTTTCACACACCGAGCTTTAACATACCATTCACAGCCACATGTACCCTTATCAACACATTCTACGTGGATGTATTCGGGGCGATTCTTCACAAACCTATATTTATAACCAAGCATTGTGGCATGCTTGATTAATGCGGTCCTAAACCCTAGGGCACCTTTTTTGAATATGGTACCAATGCCACCATCAAATACATCGTGCCAGCCATCAGATAAGAGTGGAATTCTTTCAGTAAATGGATATATATCATAATTGGGATACAGTGCATCCTCACCACTGACATTAGAAGACTGTCCTAGGCAACTTGATTTCTTAGAAACTTGAAAAGGCAGCTTGCTCTGTTTCAACACACTTCTCCTCACACCCAAATTATTAACATTATTAGAGGTAGAATCATCTACGGAATGTAAAATATGATGACCTTCACTACTTCGAAATGCACAATCATCCATAACAGTGTTTTCATTGATCGAGTTCAGAGTTGGGATAACAACAAGGGGGCTCTTGGGTATTTCCACAACAAATATAGATATTAATTTTTGAGACATAGCATGACAAATAGATATCATATTCTTCATATCCATATCAGATTCCAACACACAATTATTGACCGAACCAACGGAATATCTAAGTTTCCACATACCTGAAATTAAATTGGACCACATATCACCCACGCCTCGGAATAGTTCATCGAACGAGAGACCGTCATTCACATTCATAGCTTTACATTCGGTATTATGGAAAACAGTAAGAATCACGTCCATTCTGGTAATTACCTGAAACGAAATGTAAAACAAGATTCAAATGAATTGATACCATGAATGAGCGAAATCTGGATGAATGTTCACTAACCACAAGGTGTATTTGGAATTCAAAATTTGAATTTGAATTACTTGTCTTCCAAATACGTATAGAGAAAACCTACGAAGAATAGATGGTAGATGGAATGATTACCTGGGGGTTTGACACTGTTGGACATGACAGAAAGCTATCTGACACATACATAATTTCTTTAGTTGGGGGTCCTATTTTGTAGTGGCAAAGTAGAAATAAAGATGGCCGGATGGGGGTTTTAATTGAACGAATTGCCTCTCGTTGTGGTTAGTGAATAGTTGAGACTCTGGATGTGGATACTAAAGGAATTTTGTCTACCAATGTAATTATCCCTATTATTAAAAGTTATATTATTTATTATTAAAAAGTTACACCACTAAAAATATTTTTTAATAATAATATTTGTAACTTTTCATTAATATTTTGCATATTTTTTTAAAAATAAATTTGAATTACACGATACACCTACTACATATAACACTTAAAGGAACACTTCATTGTAAACAAGCAAAAAAAATGGGGCCACGTGAAGGTGATGTGGAAAAAATCGTAAAAGCTTGGCAAATTTATTTAAATAGGGAACTTTTCAATATAAATTATCAAAATAGGGAGAGAAAATCAAACCAGTCGGCACTCTGAGTACCGACTGGTGAGGTGTCATCCATTTTTTTGGGAAGCGCATCCAGTCGGTAGTGAAGGAACCGACTAGAGTATGCACATGGATTTCTGGCGAAAGTGTTCCTTGATTTCTGTGAGGGTTTATTGATTCAATATAAAAGTGTTCTTGGCGGGATGAGATTTTTTTTTTAGACGAAGAGATGATCAATACCATGAAAATAAATGAGTGATGAAGTGTTAATTGTTGAAGATGATGAATATTTGATGGAGATACGAGCTATAAAAAATGAAAATTCAAATGAAAATTGTAGTGTACCTCTTGGCCTTCATGAATAGTCTTCTCGATGAAGAAGGGGAAATAAGAAATGTTATCTTTTATTTTATTTTTTAGATGTTTAATATTTTTAATATTTTAAATTATTTTTGAAAATTTAACTTCTCTTCATTTCCTAAAAAAATAGCGTCACTTCCAAATATTTTAATTCCAAATATTTACCCGGTCATGATGAACAATTCAAATATCTAATATTAGTTTCGCTGGTCTTCTACTTTGTTATTCATTGTACTTCGATTTCAAGTATGTTCTTCGTTCTTTACAGTGCTTCACTGTTCTCCTATCGATTATTTTTTCTTAAAAATCAGTAACATTTAGTTTTTAAAAAAAGGGCCCCAAATTTGATTAATTCCCAGGAAACATTGATAACTCTGTGAAGAATGAAGCACTTTTTCTCTCCCATAGGTGCTTTCTCTGTCCTCCCAAAAAATCATCAAACATGGAACGTAGTTTAGTTATATGCATAGTGGAAAAAAAGTCCATATATAGTCGAAGAAAAGTCCATATATATACATACGTAGATACATGTATATAATGATTTGAAAAAATTAACACTTCAGCACTCATTTATTTTCATGGTGTTTATCATCTCTTCATCTGTAAAAAAGAATATCTCATCCCGCCGAAACAATCGAGTCCGAGCAATAAAGCATCACAGAAATCAAGGAACACTTTTACCAAAAATCCACGTGCATATGCCCCCTCCAACCGGTTCCTTGACTACCGACTGGACACGCTTCCCAGAAGCTTCCCAAAAACAGCATTAAAATGGTGACACCTCACCAGTCGGCACTCTGGGTGCCGACTGGTTTTATTTTGCTTTTCTCCCTATTTTGATAATTTCTATTGAAAAGTTCTCTATTTAAATAAATTTACCTAAAAGCTTGCAGGGTTGATAATTTTTTTTGTTTAATTTTAAACACATAAACCCCTTGTTTTTCTTCGGATTTTATTATTTCATTTTTCAGTCTTTAATTTAAAAATTAATTTTGCATAATTGATATATTTAAAATTAGTTTTTTAATTTCTTTTTAAATTTCTTTTTGCATAATTGATATAAAATTACATTTCACTTTTTAATTTACAGATTTCTGGCCCTAAATTTTCAATTCAATATATACTTCATCCGTCTCAAAACTACATTCACACTTATTTTTTTGGACATCTCAACTTTATTTTCGCACACCTAAAAAAAGTTTTTACACTCACAAAAATTAATAAAATATATTTTTTTATTATTTATTTTACCTCATTTTTTTTATCCGTGTGTTCAGAACAATTATAAAAGTAATAAATATATATATATATATATATATATATATATATATAATTTTTTCGTACATGCAGTTTCCAATTTGTGCTTTACACTTTTTTTTTTTGCATATATACAAAAAATAATTCATATAAAGAAAAAAAATTGAATAGAAAGATAAAATTGAAAGAGTGGATTTCAGTTTCGGCATAAAATTTGTATATAACATAATTCCATTAAATATGGAAAAAGAACATGAAAATATATATTTATTTAGTTTAATGGACAAGAAAAATAACTCAAGAGAAATTAGACAAGATTATAATTTAAAATTTGTTAGTTAAATAATATGTTTGGCTTGATGAACTAAGATAATTAATAATATTAAATAATTTTATTTTGAATATTTGAATTGTAAAATTAATAATAAAAAGTTATGTAATTGTCAATTTTATTCTCTATATTATAAACAAAAATAAAATAAATTATAGTTCTCTTTCTAATATAAAAGAAATATTTTAATAAATAAAAATAATAAATTATTATCACATCACTTCTCTAAAATAATATTATCTACTATTCTGATAAGCACAAATTTTTGGGTGCACCCACTTGAAATTTAAGCCTAAATTTAATTTTAATTTTGAGTTATCCAATTTTAAGTATGGATTGGTCAAAATTAATTTTGAAACTAAAGCTCAATTAAAGTGTATAGGATGCACCCAAGAAACACTCTTATATTTCACGTATTAGATTCGGCATTTTCCATCACACAACATTCATTACTGGGTATACCTTTCATTTCATCATGTCTTCACTCAAATGTGAAGTGAACAAACAAAGAAACCCCATCATCATTTGCAAGATTTGCAGCAAGTTACTTATAAAATAAAGTGGAGAAATTCCAAGTTAGAAGCACGTGGTATCAAATGCAGCAAATCCCAACAAGAAATAACCACACTGACTCTACTTCTTAGTTGTTATATACAAATTATACCTCATGCAGCAGCAGCATTAGCAGCCTCTATAGCTCTCTGCAGCTCATTCTCCACATCACTACCACCATTGCCCTTCTTCTTTTCTTCTCTCTTGCTCTCTTCGCCTTCTCGATTTCTCGTGTTTTTCCATTGCTTGAAGCCACCAGAAGGACTCCCAACAGAAGGCATTGCCTTCTTCTTATCAAGCACCTCCTTAAAACCAAAATGCCCTGCTCTTGCTTCTTCCAATTCAAACTTCATTTCTCTGTTCACTCTTGTTAAAACATCCAGCTCCCTTTTCATCCAAACACATATGTCTTTTAGTACCTCTACTTCCCCCACTGCACTCCCCTCATCCTTCTTCTTCTCCTTCTCTGTTTTCAAATGATCATCAACCCTATGAAGACCAATCTTGTTAATTCTCAAAATCGGCATCTGATCCTCAGCAAAATTCACCCCCCATCTGAAATCCAACCCCACTTTCTGCGCCACCGGCAATTGAGTCGTCGCCGTGAGCTGAAACCCCTTCAACATGGAATCGTACCCCCTTTTTTCAATCGAAAGGTCCTTCATAGTCTCCGGCCTCTCAAGTGGGATAAATCCAAAGGAATTGGGATCTGCGTAGCCGGGGCTGGATTTGGGGTGAGAGAAGGTGGACTTTCGGAGAGAGAAAGATCCCAATTGAGGTTTCAAGAAGAGAGAGAAAGTAGGGTTAGGGTTGGAGGGATTAGCGGGGTTGAAGGAGAAGTGAGCAGAGATCACGAGGGGGGAGTTATTGGGGGAGCCGAAGAGGCCGGTGCCCGATTTGAGAGTGAGACTAAGGGGAGGCGTGGCGGCGGAAGAGGCGGCGGCGTAGGAGAGTTTGAGGGAGGGGAAAGAGGGGAAGTTAGTGGAGAGGGCGAGGGAGAGGTCGGAGGGTTGGTTGGTAGTGGTGGAGAAGTGAGAGAGGAAGGGGAGGTTGAAGATTGATATGGGTATTTTGGCACGGAGGAGGAGCGGCGGATGATGGTTGTGGTCGTGGTGGTCCTGGGGTTTCAGAGAAATCTTCATCTTTTCAATTATCACAAGTGCGACTCACATGAAGGATTAGCAGAGATCAAGAGCAAAAGTCCATTTGTGAGGCCACAACTTTTTTGGAAGAGACTAAAGCAAAAAGATAATCTGCTCTTTTGGTCGTGTAAAGAGAATAAAAAGTTTTTTTTTTCCTGATAGTATAGTCCAAAAAATGTTGACTGTTAAAAAGAAGTACGGACAGGGGTGTTATAGTAATTGCATTCCTTTCCTTATAAAAATAGCTAAGTAAATATTACTCCCTCTGTTCTACAGGAATTTGCATAAATATTACTCCCTCTGTTTTACAGGAATTTGCATACTCTCCTTATTCGAACATCCCACATAGATTTGCACACTATTAAAAAAAAATATTAATTTACGTGCACACTCACAAACTTATACACATATTACCCATATGTCACTGCTGATAGATTTATCTAATTGCAAGATTATGATTGTTAATATATGTGAATCTATCAAACAATAATCAAGATTATAATTGTTCTTGAGTTTGAAAATATAGAGAGAGAAAGTTGGAGAGCTAGAGTGAGAAAATAGTTGTTGTATTATGAAAGCTTAGAGAGAGAAAGATACAAGGGAAACCTATTTATAGGTTTGCATGTGTGAGGTGACACCTTGTGAGCCTTCATGGCTTTAGGTGCTAACAAGTGTCCATGACACTTGTCTTAACTCACTACAATGCTACCTTTACAATGTTTCGTCCTACTACACCTCTACTCGCTATTTATACAATTGATATCTATGCCCCGGATCTAGGTGAGCTTCTGGGCGAGCTTCAAGGTCTCGTGTCGTTTTGGAGCTATGTAGAGATGGTCCTTTGAGTGGTCTCCTTAGGTCGTCCGCCCGTTCCTTCATAAGTGACGAGCTACACGGCGAGCTTATCTCTCTTAGGCTTGGTTGATCATTTGATTTGGGTCAATGGGCATCTGGGCGAGCTTGCTTCCCTTCTTGGCGAGCTTCCCCATGTTGACTCTGATCAAGGTTGATGACGTAGCTTCTCAGCAGGTCGGCGACCTTCTTAGCATTGGCTTATTAATCTCGTGATTAACCTCGAGTAGTTTGCCTATCAACAGTCACTACTTTATATATAACACATTTTTCTTAAAAAATGTGCCGCCCTGTAGGGAGCAAATTCCTACGGGACAGAGGGAGTATAAATTTTAAATATAAAATTATATAAATACTAAATTAAATAATTAATATTTAAATTAAATAAAATATAAATTTTAATTAGGGTTGAATATATTATATAAATGTTACCCAAAATTTTTTTTTTTTGAATAAAACATTTCTTACCTACCAAATTTATAAACTAAAATTATTTTATCAATTTACCTATTAATTTTATTTAATTTTTTTACCATTATTATTTTTTAATATAAAAAGATTATATTGTGTATGAGTGTATTAAAATGTTTAATCAATAATATAAATTTTAATTATGCACTAAAATTCATAAAATATAATTTATTTTTTCATAATCTAAGTAAAAGTATTTAAATTTCAATCGTATAATTAATGTCGATAATAATAAAATATATATTTAGAATTTAAATTTTATTTTTACATGTGCATATATATTGTTAAAGGTAAAGTATTACTATAAAGGAATAATTACCAAATGCAACACTTTTAATGTTCATATTTCAAAACACAATATAGCATAATCCCGTATTTCCAAACACAACACTTTATTATAAAATACAATATTTTTCCCATTATCAAATTATTTTTCCTAAAATTGTGTGCCATTACTTTTCATACTATCTCTCCTCGCTCTATATCTCACTTTTTCCGTCTTTTTTCTCTCTCCTCTTTTTCTCTTTTTTTTTCCTCCACACTCTCTCCTCTCTCCCTCTACGTCTTCTCTCCCCTCTTTCTCTTTTTTCTGTTTTTTTTTTCTCCACACCCCATCTCCTAATGTAACTGCTCAGTGGACGACAAATCATGATTGGAATTTGTACCAAGACATTTTAAATTCTACAGGTTTATTTTGAATTTTACGTGTTTTTAAATATTAATTTTTAAAATTTAAAGGGCTTTGTTATTTTGATAAATGTTAAGTTTGCTTTTTTTTTTTTAATTGTAGTAGTAGGTGTACAATTAAAATCTCTCTCTATTTTTTTTTAGCTTGATGAATCGGTCAAATAACACAACAAATATTCAGATTTCATACTTTATATTTTTACTTAAATATACCAACATTTAAATTATATATTTTTTTAAAAAATATTTTTTTACAAATTTAATACTTCGTATTTTTTATCGTAATTCTTCAATTCAGAACAATTAGTCATATATTCAGATTCTAATTCGATTCATATTCAAATTTCAAAATGTGAATACTTCTATACTACTAATTTGTTGTTGCATATTCAATTTCTAATTTCGAATAACTGTTACATACTAAAAAAAATCTTGAATACAATATTTAAATTTTTAAATACATCAACATTAATTCAGTCAAAATACAAAATTACAAAAATAATAATCAAACCTCAAAAAATTCAAACCAAAAATAACAAAAAATCCAAACCAAAAATAACAATTTGTTTTATGTGTTCATGTGAAAATCCAAACCAAAAAATCCAAACCAAAAATAATCTTTCAGTTAGATTCGTCTTCCGTTGAAATTTGAACCAGTATAATTGATTCGGATAAATAAGGGAGAATATGAGAGCGGGGTTGAGCACTATTCAGCAGACCCTAACATCAGAGGCCTCCATTTTTTAGAACCACTCGATAGCGGAGGCGAGTAATCGGAACCACGGCCAGACGACTCCGCTGCACGTTACCTCCGGCTCTGGGATAACGTACGACTTCAAATAGTTGTTCCCGATGGCGCGAGACATGGCTAAGACGGCGAGAACTCTAGGACAGTCCCAGAATAAAACGCGCCACTGGAATCTTCTATTCGCCGTAGCTCGTCCGGTCGATCCGGCTGAAAATGAACGCAATTTTTTCAAATTTAATTTTGATCTACGAGAAAATAAGAATGAATACCCTTGATTAATTTGGGAATGGAAGCCCTACCTTATGATCTACCGAAAGGGGGACTGCGACGTCGTTTCGGCAGAGGATGACACAAGAATCTCCGCAATTTGAAACGCCGATCTTATTGGGTGAAATCACCGCCACGACGACAGTGGATCCGACGGCGTTGCACTGTGGACTAAGCAGCTCGCATCGACATTTGGATGTGGAGGCGGCGCCACCGCCGCCGGGGCTTGACCACTCTGTGTTATCCTCGTCCATTTTCATGAAACTTTGACGCATCATATGCTCCCACGACAAATCACCGCCGTTCTCCACCTCGTTTTTCACTATTTCGTGCATTCGGTCTCTGCATCTAGTTGCAACCTGCAATCGATTGCCAAAACCAAAATTAAACATCAAATTAAATCAATTTAGAACTCTATATACACTACTTTCCTATTTTACACAAAATAATAAAAAAATTGAAGAAATTTACTGAAATTATATAAATTTTATTCATCCGAGATACATCAACGTTCATAATAAATAACATATGAACAACATAGATTATTTAATTATAGATTTTTCTTTTAAAAGTTAAAAAACTTGCATATACATATTCTTCATTTCACTCACCCATTTCAGTCTTTAATGGATGACTTTCTTTTCAAGTTTAATAAAAAAAAAGCATAATCTAATAGATTAAATATCAAGTAAGTCTCTTGTGCACCATGCAAATTGTAAATGAAGTGTATATTAAAAATATTACACTATTTATTAGTAAAAAATTACACGAATTATTATTGAAAAATATACAATTAAAAATATACTTTTTACTAGTAGTATGTGTGACTTTTCAGTAATATTTGTATAACTTTTTAGAAATATACTTAAATTGTAAAGTGTACCAAGTGGATACTTAAATGTATATTTATTAAATTCAATAAGAAAAAAGGAAGTTTTGAATATTTTAATTATGCATTTAGAAAAATAAAAAAGTAATAAAAGTGCACTTCTCACACTTGTTTCTTTTGCCCCGGACTCTCCGCGCAGCGCACATTTATTGAATACACTAATTTAAAGTTGAGAACATCATATCAAAATTTTAGTAATTATCAAAATTGTGCACCCTCATTCTATCTCTCTCTCTCTCAACCAAATTAAAGTCAATTTAACAATACACCCACATTCCACTAACCCAAAAAATATCGCTAAAATTGACCTGTGTTCTTCAATTTTTGAAGACAGGGGTCATAAAATGAGTTGCTCCAACACTGAAAAATCAATGGTTTTTTTGCTTTTCATTCGCGATTTGAAGCTAGGTTCGTTTTCTCTGGGCAGCGGTGCCCTAAATTTGTGGGTTTTTTGAGATTTAAGGATGAATCAAAAAAAATCTGCATTTAAAACAATGCAAGGGAGTTCAATTTAATTTATCATTAAGGACATAGTAATTATTTTAGATATTATTATACATAATTATATATTTAGGTGGGTACACGTACGGATAACAATAACCTGAACCCTTCTTTTACCCCTTTCTTTCCTTTTATCTTTTTCTCTCAATTTGAACAATACATTATATATTGGTGGTTCACGCTCCTTTCTTCTCTCTAAGTAAACACCAAACCTATATTTAAAATGACTTTTTTAAACACTATGAAAATAAAATAATAAAATGTTTACGAACAATAGTATGCTAAAATTTATATAATTTATCATTACTTTACATGAATATAAGAAATAGGGTTAATTCTATAAAAATACACCATATTTTACTCAACTTTTAATTTAGTCCTAAGCTTCACCATGATCTTTTAAAAATTTCAATTCAATGCATTTTTTTTTATTTTCGATCCGAAAGACTGATAACGTGTCTTATCGGAACGCGCGAAAGCTTACCATACTAATGTACACATATTTTATTTTTTTAATTTACACCCAATATATCATATTCATATATATAAAATAACAATACTTTTTATTTATAAATATTTTCTGGTTGTAAAGGGAAAAATGTTCTTATATGTTTGAATTTCTAAATTTTATGCATGCATACCAACATGGCAAACTTTTACTCACTTCGACGAGATACATCATCAATTGTCGGTCAGAGATGAAAAGTGTATATCGGATTGAAATATCTTTTTAAAAAATTAAACTTTTTAATTATAATCGTAAAGCTCGAGATTAAATTAAAAGTTGAGTAAAAATTGAACTTTTTAAAAATTAACCCTAAAAATAACAATTCAATCTCAAGTCTGCTAAAAATAATCTCAGGACTTCTGTTTATTAATCTAAAAAGTAGTAATTCACACTAATATATCAATCTGTTGGAGATCAATATATAAAATCCAGGAATAAAATCATTAAATTCTTTAGTAAGTCTGACCTAAAAACAAACATAAAATTTCAATAAAAATCTGCAATAGCATTTAGAAGTTTGACATGTATTTTTTAAAATATCCAAGTCCATTGCCATAAAAAAAAATATCACTTCTCATCGTGCTTGGAATTGCAAGAGTAAAAAAAAAAAAATGAAATTATACTCAAACTAACTTACTAAAATTAAAACTGTAACTTAACTATACTCAAACTAATATTATTACACATGCATGCTCTATAACACCCTCCATAAACACGCTAGCTACCTAATAATTAACTACTCAAAGATCAGCCATACTCATCTGTGCTCCGAGATCGCCCGTGGCTTCCGAAGCCTTCTCCTTCGCCTCTCCGTATTTCTGCTTCGCCTCTTCCGACATGGAATCCCTAGCTGCGTCGTACGTGTCTTGAACCTTCGACTTCGCATCCTCATACGCCTTCTTACCCCCGTCCAACACTGCGCCTCCTATCCTCCCTTCCACGTCGCCCGTCGCCATTTTTATGGTATCGCCTGCCATACTATACGCCCCCGAGGCCTTATCTTTCACCGCTTCGCGGGCCCCACTTGCCACGTCTTTGGCCCCACCAGCTACACTAGATGCCGTCTCCATTGCCCTATCTTTCGCCTCGCTGGCCATGCCCTCGAAGGCGCAGTGTGCTTTATCCTTGCCAATTTGATTGGCGTCGGATGCCATTTGCATGGCTTCACCGGCCTTGTGTGAAGTGTAGGTCTTGGCATTGCTTAGTTTCTCGGATGTGGAATCCACAACATCACTCGCCTTCTCCGAAGCATATCTTGATGTCTCTGCAAATATCGCCATCAATTATAATTTATATTCAATTACAAATAATATAAAAATGTGTGCGAAAAAATCGAAAAAATGTGTACGAAATAATTTATTAGGAGTCATGTAATCGAAAAAAATCGTATCGACCGATGAAATTAGATTCATTCAGTTTGGTTTTTCTAAAATTTTTAAAATTTCGATCTATTTCAGTTCAGTCCAATTTTAGACTAACAAAACAGTATAGATTGAAGAAATCGAAATTTCATTTTAAAAATATAATGTATTTATTATATATAATATTATAAAACTAATACAAATTAAAAAATTGAACTTCAAGCTCTAATTCCTAAACCAAATTATAGATCCTAAACCAAATTATAAATTAAACTTTGGTGTTGTTGAATTTTATTGAACTTAAATATCATATGTATATTTTTAAATCGTTATCAAACTTAATAATGCATAATATTTATTTTGATAAAATACATATTTTTTTATTTTTAAATTATTTTGGTATGTATATTTTTAAAATAGTATTAATGCATAATATTTATTTTGATAGAATAAATATTTTTTTATTTTTAAATTATTTTGGATCTCGAACGGATAACCCCCACTATTGTAAGTAATTATGATACTTCGAAATTTAGAGTATCACATTAACCAACAAAAATAACACGAGAATTCTCAATTAAGATTAAATAAAAGAGAGTATGGAACAAAAAAAAGAAATACCATAAGCCGCAGAACTGAGTGACTCGGTGGACTCGGAGGCCGCACCCTTAGTTTTCTCCAACAATTTTTGAGCAAGACTTCTGGCCCTTTCTGTATCGATACCCAGTCCCCTAGTTAAATAAATGCACAATCATGCATCAAAAAATTTCTCAATTACTCCATCATGTGCACTTAAATAATTATTAATGTCACTCAATTGTTCATCATGTAAAATATATAGATATAATGAATGCATAAAAAAAAAAAAAAAAACATGCTCCTTGAATATTGTCCATTTGCAAAAAAATCTCGTCTCATCATATTAATTATATTTAATTATCACAATATCACTAAAAAAAAAAAACTAATTTATTACATTTTTATTTAACACTAGATCACATATAATACTAATAAACTAACTCTAACATTAAATCCGTCCCAAAAGTACAAGAAAATGCTCAAATTCTGCTCTAAAAATTTCCTGTATGCAATCAGGCTTTAATTTTTTTTAATCATCATTTCCTCCACAATTTCTAATCAACAAGTCGCTTAATTACTCTAATTGTTAAGGATTTACAGAAAAATAAAATCAAAGTTATTATCAAATTATTCAAAAAAGAAAATAAAGATTAGAGTGAGTATTGTACTCGGACAACTTGTTGAAAGCCCAATTAGCCCAAGAATCAGCAGTATAAGAGGCGTCTTGCATGGCATCGGAAGCCTGCTGCTCCCACGTTTTCATCCTCATGTCATCCTCCGCCGTGCAGCACCACCGCCCCGCCGCCGCAACACACACCACCAGAAACAACGCCCGCGCCGTCGTCATATTCAATTAAGAGAGAGAAATATGGATCGGAAAACGGTTGAAATTGGAAAGTTGAAAAGATAATTAATAATAGGAGTTGAGGCGGTTGGGTGGTGATACGTGGCGGTTTCTACGACGAACTCTGGCATACTGCCACGCGTATATTAATTAATTAATGTTTGTATTTTTCCATTACAAGAATCTCATGTTTTAGCATTTCCATTACATAGGCACGAGACATACCTTCAAACATTTTACGACAACCGGATAATATAATTTAAGGAGAAAAATTATGTAAAATAGTCAAGAGTTATGGCTAAATTATATTTTAGCTGTATTGATTAAACTTTTTTTATTTTTAATTATTTGTAATTTCACAATTTACATTCTATACGGAAATACAAGAAAATTATTTAGAATTGCTGGAAATAGATATTATTAGTGGCCACATTTGTTTGATTCGATAAAAATATGGTCTCCAGGTGTGTGCACATTCTCTCCGCGTATTGCATTTGATGGCCCATACTGAAGGATTTGTACTTTATTGCACGAATGATTTGAAATTATTGGGAATGAACCTCATTAGTGGTCTCACTACTTTAATTCGGTACTAAAAAAATTTAACCAAGCAAAAATTGTTAAAATTTTTTTTCCCTATTATATACTCCCTCCGTCCATGATAATCAGACAATGTTGGTTGTGATGTACGGTCATTAAGAAAAGTAGATATGGTGTGTAAAAGTAAATATGTTAGTATAAAAAACATTTAATTATTATAAAAATACATTTGATATGTGATGTGTAAAAGTGAATGTATGTGTATAAAAAATGAAAATAATAATTGTAACTTTTACATTTTAGGTAGGTGGACTATTATTTTGGACAACCATTTAAGATAATGTGGCCCATTTATCGTGGATGGAGGGAGTAAAATTTAAGTGAAATCACCCAAATCCATTACTCTCCAAGCACTACTTTAAAAAAAAAAAAAAAAACCACTCCAAGTACTACTTTTGGATATAACTCCAATCATGAAAATTAAACAATCTACATCTTTTTTTTTTTTTAACTTGCAAATCAGCTCCAAGTTCTTCCTTTTATTTCCTCTTTCAGTCGAAAGTGAGCATTCCACATTTTCAAAATTTTGCATTTTGGCTTCCAAATTACTCAACTAATTCCTTCCCATAGACTCACAACTATAAAATTTTCCTTCCTCCCCATAAGAACTAGGAATGGTAATGGGGCGGGTTTAAACCCAGACACGCCACGAATCAGTCCCGTATGGATTGGGTAAAAACCCGATCAAATGGATCGCATGACGAATTTGGACTCATTTGACACAAAATACACCGGATTTGGAACGAGTCCTGGTATTAATTGGACCCACCCCTTACATATAATATGATATATATATTAATTAAATATATAGTTAAATGAATGCATTATATTATATATAATTAAAATATATAAAAATTAGGCTATTAATTAACATATTCATTAAAATATTAGATTAGGTATGCTCATAAAGTTACAAGCAAAAGTTGTACAAACTAGGGTTCATTAATTTTTTATCATTTTAATTTTCAATGAACAATATATGTATGATTTTAAATATTTAACAAGAACCCCATCGCCTCGATGACCGAAGGCAAGCCAAGTTGGATGATTGCTAATAATCAAGTTCCTATAGTTCGACACACTTCTGGACGACAAAGTCTTGGCCTGCCAACTACAGCTTCGGGCAGCAAGGTACACCCTCATCAAGGACCGACTCTACAAACACAGCTTTGTAATGCTTCTTGTCAAATGCATCACCCTCGGGGAGGGGAGAAAAGTGCTCGAGGAGATCCATGATGGCGTTTGTGGAAACCACACTGGAGGGCAGTCACTTGCCCACAAAATAATGAGGCAGGGCTACTATTGGATCACACTCAGGAGGGATGCCATTGCATTCGCCAAGTCATGCCACCGATGCCAAATAATGGGTCCAAACATCAATGTCACCCCAAAAAACCTGACATCAATGTATAGCCCATGACCTTTCACGCAGTGGGGGATTGATCTGATCGCCCCATGCGCCCAGACCCGCGGGAGGAGTCAAGTTTGTCGTCGTAGTTGTGAACTACTTTACCAAATGGGCAGAAGCATATCCTTTGTGCAAGATTGATCAGACTTAAATCATCAAGTTCATATGGAAGAACATCATTATCGAGAATAAGCCACACCGTCGTACGTAGAGAGACAAGGAGGAATCAGATGAGCTATAAAGATAGAGGAGAAAATATCACACTAAGTTTAAGAGATAAACGACATTAAGGACAAAGTCTAAGGCAAGATTTTGAGATTACTCACGTGAATCGATTCCGAGATGCCTAGGAAACCTGAACAACCAAGACTTCAGAAGACTCTCGATGGTAATAACCATTTTCTAGAACCATTCCTCAATACTATCAAGCTCGATCCGAGCATGAGCAACACATAAGTCGTAGAAGAGTGTGCTCTCATCCAGCGGCAAAAACCCTGCAAGAAAGAAACAAACTTAGTCCAGTACAAGATGAGAAACCAAGAATCAAGATACTTACGATCTTTCTTTAGCCAAAAGCAGAGGGAATCCTGAGGTCATTCCATTCGACGGTCGCTCTCCACGACTTGGCAACCCATAACCACAGTTCCTTCTTGGTGTTAAACTTGCTAGGGATATCGAGTATGAGTTTCTCCTGGCGGGCATTGATGTGCACGTTGTCCTCATGGTTGGGCTCCCTCGCCACCTGGAAGAGGAATGTCCACTCCTTCCCAGTCGGCATCTGGTATAGATGACAAAGCCCAAACAGAATCATGGTCCCCAAGACCAACCTCCAAGAGTTAGGCGTCAACTGCATCGACGCCAGCCCCCAGGTATTTAGCACGTCGTGAATGATACGACACAGAGAAAAGTGCAAGCCTGCCACCACAATGTCGTACAATATCGCCACGAACCCCTCTAGAGGTCCACCCACTCAAAATCCTCTAGCTTATAAAAGTGCACGCTAGATGGAATGTTGAACGCCGCTATACTAGTTGGCCAGATCCTGCTCACGCACATGGCTCCTCCCACACCAATAGTACCTCAATATTGTAGGTTAACGAAATGTCTAAGGGTCCCTTGCGAGGCGGTCATAGCCATACTGTGCCAAATAGTAAAAAAACTCAAACTCTGGATTCGGCCCAGCACAACCGTCCATAAACTATTCCCAAAAATACTATTCTAGTGTACTTTCCTCTCATGTGCTAGAATTATCTCGTGCATAGAGCGGTGCTCAGTCTCACACTCCGCCTAATGCCTCTCCTAACTGATTCCATTCAACAAAAATCCTCTCTCCCTCATCAACAGGAGGGGCAATCACCTCTTTACTCTCGTTGCCGCTAGATTCACGGTCATCGACGGAAGTATTTCTCAAGTCAATACTCTTAGAAGACACAAACACCACATCTGCCGCGGCTAAGCCACTGTCAATTCCATCAGCCTAAGGGCCCGTCGAGAAAAGAAAGTGCCATCGACGCCAGACCTGCTCACCCCATCGGTTCCAGCATTGATCCTCAAAGAAAAGAGAGAAAAAAAAGAAAAAAACGACTTACTTTTTCAGACATAGTTCCGATTGCCATATGTTTTTTCATGGCACATAACCAATTTCCATATTTCTAAGTTTTCAAAACGTTGTGAAGAAGGAAGTGAGAGGTCCAGTCCTATTTATAAGACAAGACAGAAGGACATGCGTGCAAACTATCGAGGGTAAAATCCAGAACATCAGAAAATTTTGGGCCCCTAGAAGCAATTACACATCGAATCACCTATGTGTAAACTATTAGGGGCAAAATCCAGAACATCAGAAAATTTCGGGCCACTCGAAGTAATTGCACTACAAACCGACGCGCACATAGCGGCCAGTTACGACCTTTGAGGAACGTGCGTAAAATGCACCGGTTGGCATTTCCAAATATGCTATCATTATAACTGTTTATGCATCAAATCCGGAGTAGACACGATTTTTCCCAAAAGTTACCAGGATCAGGTCCACCTTTTCACATCAAATGCAAGCCTCGCATCGGAGGAAGGGCCTAACATTAAATCCCTAGAACAATGTCGATCTCAACGTCGCCTCAGGCTCGGCGTTTCTAGAACCAAGTGCAAGATCGAAAGTGGCTCAAAGCACACCTAGGACGATATCAAGCAGAGGTCACATCAGATGTAGAAAGAACCATGTCCCATATTAATTCGAATCCATGAAGTCTGAGAAGCTATGAGGCGACCTTTGACCTCGATCTCGAAGAGATATCCAAAGGATAAGAGGTAACCACTTGAAGCATCTAATAAGTACTCTAGCCTTCCTAAAAAGGATGGACAAAAGCTAGTTTAGGGTAATTCAGGCATGTATTGGCCAAATAATTTGTACATAATCTGAGTTGTCATTCCCCTATTGGAGCAACTAGCACTGCCCCTAAATATTTGGGCGACCAACTTGGTATCCACTTAATCACGACATTAAATGTCCCAATTCAGTGAGATACCATGGCAACACCATGCTTTCCATGTACCTATAAATACAACCATTTAAGGCTTATGTATAAGAGATATGGGAAAACCACATTAAAGTCCAAGCTTTGCACAAACAAGCTTGACAATCTCTCGTGTATTCACATTCTTGCATTAACTCCCTCAATCATTCATATTTATTATTAGTTGTTAGGATCCTCAAACAGTCACAACAACCATAATCACATTAACGTTGGATCCACTAACAACACTATAAAATAACAAATTAACACATTTATTGGGAATTAAGCTTAATTAGTCAAATTAATATAAATAAATAAATAAATAAATATAAGAAATCTAATAGAATTAGGCAAATTAAGTACAACAATTTCAAGAAATTATCACACCATTCACCCTACGATTAAAGGATTGAAAGATGCCACTACGAGATAGTTAGATTAGTTATATATAGGATTAGTTTCTTGCATTTATGCGAAGCTCAAAGCCTCTAAACAACTCGACTTTGTAATCATCATCAATCGGCAGTCAACTTACAACGATTTTCTCAACAGGCCGTTTGAACGTGAGTTTGAGGCGACAATATCAACCTAGCTACTACAATTGTATCAGAATTTTCACTCCTTGGAGGAAGGTGGGAACTATATATTAAGAGTATGTTTGATTTAGGGGACTAAATAGTCAATTCCCCAAACACAGGACTATATATCAAAAGGCGGCCAGGGACTGTTTAGTGTATATCCAGTCTTATTTAATATTGCAATGGTCGCAAACACTATATATAAATCCAACTTAAGGAGGAAGTAGTAAAATCTACCACTTGAACTAATAAAAATTGAAGAGTTTTCATTTGATGAGATTCAGGTTTATCTACAGCCACAAATTAATGGGGATGACAGAAGATCCTCTATATGTCCATTTGGAATCAATGTATGAGGGTCAGCTTGACATATATAGAGATTCTAATCGGATTTTGTATAACCCAGGCGATGATTACTATTCTCTAGACTAACATTGATATCGATCTTAATTTGTCTGGTCGCAATTAATGGTCAATGATCTAAAACAAGAAAAAGAAAAAACTAAACAAGATTTAAATAACATAAATTCTGTTGTTATATATATATTGGTCTCATGGATGTATAATGTTAACAATAGGGAGGCAAACGAGCCGAGCCAAGTATAATACTGTCAAGCTCGTTTAATTTTTTATGGACTCGAGCTCCGCTCGTAACTAAATTTTTAAGTTTGCGAGCTCGGTTCAAAAGAAAGGCTTGTTTCCAAATTAATCAAACATAGTTCGAGCTCGAGCTTAAAAACCTCAGTTCGAAAAGCTCATGAAAAGTTTAAAAATTATACAAAAATAATATAAATTTATTAACGAGTTTATTCAGGAGCCTATTTGCATACTTTATAAACGAGTCTGTTCACAAGTATTCAAGTCGGATATTACTAGACTCAAGCTCGGCTCAATAAAATCTCGAATTCAGGCTCGTAAAATTTGACAAACGAACTCAAACGAATATTTTTCATTAATTCGTTAGTTAACAATATAAAGGCATATGAAAAAGGATATTTTAATATCTTCAATCAAATCAAAGATTTAATTATTGACCTCTAGAAAAGAGATGTAATCATTAAAAAGGGACTGCTGCAAGTGGTACTGGTAGGGTTTTTGTTCTGTTGGACTGATTTGAGATAAGAATCTATAAGAAGGGGAATATCTTCAAGCCATGAGATAGTTGACTATATACTAAGATGGAATCGTAGATGGGCCAACGTTATCCCAAGCAATCTTACTTTCCCAGCATTATTGATCAACTAAATAAAGCACATTTTTATGAATGATTAAAAAGTTCTAGCAATGGTAAAGTAAACAGCGAATTTTGTTTATACATAAATTTGTTTGAAAGATTAAAGATTATGAATTAATACGCTATTAGTTTTAGGGGTACAAGATTTTTTTAAAAGTTATTTCATCAAAGAGTATAAATTAAATGTTTTACTTTTAGAATATAATTTGTTCTATTAAATAATATTGTACATGAATTTCGCAACGAATATAATACTTATAGTTAATTGGGATTAAAGATTTGTAAGTCTCATAACTTGTCTTCATTTTAAATTTGGTTTACATAAATTATACATTTTGATATTAGTCTTATATATCTAAAAATATATTAATTTTGGTTTTTTTAGAAACTTAAATGACCGAAATCAAAATATTTTCAAACTTATAAAACCAATCTATACATGTGTAATCCATGTAGACCAAATTTAAATTTGTGACAAATTGTTGGACTACAAAAACTTTAATCCCTAATTAATTCAACAAAAAATATTTGTTTATTTTAAATATGTCTTGCATAATTGGAGGAGTACAACTCCTGCGAAATTTTGTTTATATTATAAAATTTTTACCACAAGATCGAACTTACAAATACTATAATATGTATTTACTGGTATAACAAAATATACTTACTAATATCATATTATAAAATATTTATAATATCAATAAATATAATTAATGATACATCTTGTATTATAAATTTCATATTATAAAATTTGTTAAAAAAAAGAAATATATTGATGTTATATTTTAAAAAATGAGATATTTTATATAATAAAGTTGGTACGACGTAATATAAATTTACAGAAAAAATAGGCCGGCAGGACAAGACGGGCCCAAGTCGGGTGGGGCGGGAGTGGGTGGGTGGGAGGATGTTCCTGAGATTGGACAAACTTGTTCCAAACCCATACCGTCGCGCGCCATCCGGCATCCCTACTATCAGCCTTCTCAACTTCTCCCACTAAGTCGTAACCCATCTAGATCTAATAATTCGATTCTATAATAATTTTTATTTTTTAGTCTATATAAAAAAAATATGTAAAGTTTTGTGGAACAAATAGAGTAAATTATAACACTTTTTTTTTTAACTAATTGTATTTTCATTCTAGACTTAGTCTTGTATGCACTAGGTGCACACCGTATAATTCAAGTATATTTTTTAAAAATTTATATTATTTATTATTGAAAAATTACACATATTATTATTAAAAAGTGTATTTTTAGAAATATACTTTTCAGTAATAACAAAAGTCACACGTATTATTACTGAAAAATATATTTTTAAAAATATAATTTTCAATAATAATATGTATGACTTTTCAATAATATTTTGTGTAATTTTTAAAAATATACCTTAATTGCACGATATATGAGAAACTTCCACACCTTTACCCATTCATACCTATTTTTTATTGATACGGTTCTTTTCAACTACGCATGTATCAAGATTTATGAAGGTGGAGGAAGGCAAGCACTGACTTTAATTACTTTCAAACACTCGACAAGGTCGGTTGAGTGCTGAAAGGCCTAGTTGAATTGACAATTTGATATTAATTACAAGAAAAGTGAATATTTATGATATTATAGAATATTAAAAAAGCATAAAACCTCACAACCATAAATTTCATACCATGAAATTAATATCACTAGATATATTTATTAATACTATTTATATACATTTAATTATTATTATTATTATTATTATTATTATTATATTTATATATTGAAATCAATAGTGTAAAATATTTTGATATTAATAAATACATCTAATAATATTAATAAGTACATCTAATGAAATATATTTCATTATATAAACAAGTTTTACAAGAGACCTATTCAATTAGACAAGTTATTATATGAAAATAATTAATGATAAATTCATCATAAAATAATTTTAAAGTATTAAATTTAATTAGGAGTACAAAAAATTTCATTAAAAATATAAAAAATTTAAGTCAATGTCATTATATATATGATGGCTGTGTTTGGAATCTCAAGTGGAGGGGCAGAATCACTTCCTCAGTAAAGCTGCATCCTCACAACTTTGGATTTGAAAAGTGCTTTTAAGCTGTCTGTAGAGTCTGCAAATAGAGCCGATAATTGATTTAGATTTATTAATCCAACTTTTAATATTTTTGATACTCTAAAATTACTTTACAATAGACTTATCATAAATTATTTTTATATAAAATTTTACTCATATAATGATAATAATTAATACATTTAATAATATTAATTTTGTACAATTAAAATTGCTCATAAATTTTTTTGCATAAAATAAATCAATTCAAAATTAAATGAAGAGAACCAACAAGAACCATTGAAAAAGATATTTTCCTAATTAAGCTCAATATGTATTAATGGGAGAACAGCGATTTACAAGTTGCCCATAACCAATTCGATGTAAAATATATATCAATATATATATATATATATGAAATAATCATATATTGATATAAAAATAATGTATTATTTTTAAATAAAAACAGAATTTTTATATAATAGTGTAAACATATATAAATTTAGAGCAAGTCTCTTGTGCATTAGTTACACCGTGCAACTCAGGTGTATTTATTACTGAAAAATTATACAAATTATTATTGAAAAGTTACACTATTAAAAAATAACTTGAGTTGAACAGTGCAACTGATGCATACAAGACTAAAACCATAAATTAAATAATAAATTTATTTTTATATATTATACCTATTTAAAAATAATTCATTATTTTTATACTAATACCATATATATATATAAAAAGACATCCCATGATTTTCAAATGCTACCCCACACATCTTCTTATCTCTTCACCGCTTTTCCACCAGCGCCATTAGCACAATATATATATATATATATATCATTCTCTAGACACAAACATCGTATACACTCTCTCTGTCTTAAATTTTGAAAAAATATAAAAAAAGGTATGTCATCGATGGGAGCAAGCTACGCAGGATTATACGTGCAACAAAAGCGGCAAAAGGAAAGACTGATGATGAAGAAGAAGAAATTGGAATTAGAAAAGAAAATCATCGTGATTAAGGGAAGATTAGGCGGTGATGATGATGATGATCATAAGCAGAGGATTAATGCTAATAACAAAGTTTACCCCTGCACTGCTTAATTATATATCATCACACCCTCCATTTCATTTCTGCTAATTATGTTATTATATATGTACTACTTAATTAGATTATAGTAATTAATTTGCTAATTGCTCTGCCCTGCAGTCTCTCTCTAGCTTTCATTTACTTCTCAATTTTCTTTCTCATAGTTTTACTCCTACTTTAATTTGTACTTGAATTAATATATATAAAGTTAAAACTGGGCTCATTTTAGAGTACTACAAATTTACATATAAATACTTTTCTAAAAATCTAGTAATATAAAATATCAATAATAAAAGTCACGTGATATTTTAGTGCGATTCAGGTCGTTTATTCAGATTTGATAGTATAATATTTATTAAAACATACTAATTTATATGAAGTTATTGTTTTTAAAACACGACTGTGACGAACTTAAAAAAAATATTATCCCGTGAATTGATATTATATTCTCTAATTGCATCCTAATTGCAAAATGAGTAAGTCTTCTATTCACTGTAAAACTTAAGTGTACTTTTTAAAATGTTACACTATTTATTATTAAAAAGTTACATAAATTACTACTAAATTAAAGATAAAATTTTCAATAATAGTATATTTAACTTGTCAATAGTATTTTGTGTAGCTTTTTAAAAATGAACTTGAGTTGCACGGTGTAACTGGTGCATACAAGACTAATGCTTGCAAAATCAGGATTTTTTTTGGTAATTAATAGTTTTTTTTAATGATTATATTATTACTTAGTCTTATATGCATCAAGTGCACCGTGCAACTCAAGTTCATTTTAAAGTTACATAAAATATTATTGAAAAGTTATACATATTTTTACTGAAAAGTGTATCTTTAATGATGTAACTTTTCAGTAATAAATAATAATAATTTTTTAAAAATACATTTAAATTATACGATATATCTGATATACAAAAAATTTAATCTTATACTCTCTCTGTCCCTAAACACTTTGCACACTTTCTTTTTTTGTCTGTCCCACAACACTTTGTACACCCAATAAATGGAAATAACTACTTTAACTTTATCCTCATAATATTCACATATTTACACAAAATGCCACTATTTTTACACTAAATCCAATCAATTTCATTATTTTAATAATATAACTTTACACATCACCCTCAATACTCTGCTTTTTACACACTTTTCTTAAAAAATGTGTAAAAAGAGGTATGCAATCTTTTCAGGGACGGAGGGAGTATTATATAGCTGTCGAATGAATTCAATATATAAATAGCTTTTGTATTGGACATTTGGACCCCAAAAAAGAAAAAGAAAAATGAAAAACAGGACTCCAAATTTGGAGAAGGAAAAGAGAGAGTACGGACATCGGAAAGAAGAAAATTGAAGTTTTGTACGGACATTGAAAAAGAGAATAGTTAATACATATATTTGCTCGCTATTTTCTTCCAAGTTTTAGATATTTATTTCTATTTATGCTTTGACATAGGATTACACGGAATTGTTTTAAATTGAAATTCTTAAGACCTTGTTTATAGGTGACACCGACCGACCAACAACAAGACAAGCAATAAAATTAAAAAAAAAAAAAATTAAATTTTGAAGACCAACCCAAGCGGCTGACCGTCCTAAAAGTTGTCACATATCCAGATTTTATTGGGTGGTAAATTTTTTATTTTCATATAATTAGATTTGGAAATATTAAAAATAATATATATTATAAAAAAAAATATCAAAATTTATAAAATAAAATTCTCTACAAACAGAGTCCAATATCAAAATATTTTGAAATTAAAATCAAAACACTCTATTTTCTTTTTTAATATTTTTATTCTAATTTATATCATTTTTTTTTTCATGAAAGAGATTGAAATGAATTTTTATTGGTTGTCTTCTTGTAATGAGATGGATAAAATTTGAACAAAATTCTACAAGCTAAGGTTGAGATGGATAAGGTTTGCCACGTTTCACTTATTTATTGGTTATGGATTTTTTTTGGATATAAGATAATATATATTAAAATAAATTAAAAAATATCAAAATTTGTGAACTAAATTTCTTTATAAATAGAACCAAATTATATTTTGACACACAAACAAAATCTCTATCTCTCTCTCTCTCTTCTCTTTTGTTATTTTTATTCTAATATGGATCTAAATGATCCCAATTATTTTTCAAATTTTCAAAATTTTTCATTCTCACAAGATTATCCAAACTTTGGATCTTTTCATAACTCTTCTTTTTGGAATTTAGAAGAGTTTTCAAATTCACAATATAATCAAAATTCTCAGTTTTCTCCAAATCTTAATCAAGTTTCTGTCTCTGAGTCCTTCCAAACATCACAAAACATCTTCAAAAATCTGTTCCAAGAAAATTCATCGACAAGCAAAAATAAAAAAGGGACTAATGTCCCTTGGTGTGTGAAAGAAGATATAACTCTAATGGCATCTTGGTGTCAAGTTAGTGGAGATGGTATACGTGGTAAAAATCAAAAGATTGTCTCATTGTGGAAACAAGTTCATGATTTGCATCATGAAGCTCATCAAGAAAATCCAAATGAGATAAATGAAAGAAATGTAGAGTCAATGAAAGGTCGATGGAAACGACTTAATGAAAATGCAAACAAGTGGATTGTTGCTTACAAGGAAGCATATCGCCGAAAAAAAAGTGGAATGAGCTTGAACGATATTGAGAAGGAAGCTCATTCAATTTATGAAGCGGGGGGCAAATTTAAGTTTCGTGATACAATTGTTTTTAATGAAATTATGTGTAAACATCCCAAATGAGAAATTAAATTTGACCACGATTCAATACCTATTTCTGATGAAAGTGAACAGGATAATGCAAAGAGTGGTGGGAGCTCAAAAAGATCAAAGACCAGTGAAGACGGGGAGTATTTCATCTCTTCCAATCCAAAAACTCCAAGCAGTGGACGTTCAAATATTCCACGTCCTATAGGCAGAGATAAGTTAAAAAGGAAAGAAAAGGGTAAGACATCACAACCTAATGAAGTTGCTGCAGAACTTCGTGCACTAAGACTCATTAGAGAATATTTTTTTGAAGTGATGAGCACACTAGAAAGGGAAAAAATGGAACACAAGAGAGAAAAGGAAGAGAGGAAAATTACGATGTCGAATCGTAAAATGTTAATGACTTTCATGGCGAAAGATCACTTAACCCCTGAAGATGAACATATGAAACACTATCTCATGGAATTGTGTTTAAATAATGAATGCAATTTATTTTTATTTTTATTAATGTCTTGTAAACCTTTTTTTTGTGTGTGTTTAATTTCAATCAGCAATTTAATGAAAATTATTATATTTATATCTCAACTGTCATATTCACATTATTGTACCATATATGACATGCAATAGTGGTTTCAGTTATCAGATGCAATTATCGTGTCCCTTTTATTCAACCAGATAATTACATGCAATTGTCACTCAGAGCACTTTATTAAATATTATGGAAGAAGTTGAAATAATTTTTTATTTAGTTGGAGAAAAGGTGGAAGATGTTGGAATGACATGAAATAGTGGGTTCAGATATCACATGCAATTGTTGGGTCCTTTTTATCCACTCAGATGTCACATGCAATTGTCACTCAGAGTACATTATTAAATAGAACACATTATGGAAGAGGTTTACATGAGTTTTTGTTTAGTTGGAGACAAGGTGGAAGAGGTTGGAATGACATGAAATAGTGGGTTTAGATATCACATGCAATTGGAGGGTCTTTTTTATCCACTCAGATGTCACATGCAATTGTCACTCAGAGTACATTATTAAATAGAGCACATTATGGAAGGGGTTTAAATGAGTTTTTGTTTAGTTGGAGACAAGGTGGAAGAGGTTGGAGTGACATGAAATAGTGGGTTCAGATATCACATGCAATTGTTGGGTCCTTTTTATCCACTCAGATGTCACATGCAATTGTCACTCAGAGTACTTTATTAAATAGAGCACATTATGGAAGAGGTTGAAACGAGTTTTTGTTTAGTTGTCACTCAGATTGTCACATGCAATTGTCACTCAGATTGTCACATGCAATTGTCTAGTTCACTCTTTTTTATATAACATATCACATGGGATTGTCTACTTTGGGTTGGTTTCTATTCTTATGCACATTATTGTATCCTATATATACATTTTGAATTCACGATCTACTCTAAATCCTCCATCTTTACTTTACTCAATTATTTTCTCTCAAACAAAATTTCTTCCCTTGTTCTTTCTAAAAAAATTAAAAATGTCTTTCAATGAAAAATCATCACCCTCTTTAGATACACGCTCTGATAATGCATTTGATGATTGGAAGAAATGGGTTGCTCAACAGAATTATCAAACTGATCTCATTATCGATAATCCTAATCTGGTTGTAGAAGATCACCATCCTAGAGCCAGAATAAGATATTGTGAAAGAGATCGCGAGATTGGTGAATAGAGTTTGATGAATGACTAATTTAGCGACAATTCGACGTATACTCCTGAGATCTTCCGACGAAGATTTCACATGCGAAAATCAGTATTCCTACATATAGTGGAGGCTGTTACTGCGAACGATAAATATTTTCAACAAACACCCGATGCCACAGGTAGACGTGGTCTCTCATCGTTGCAGAAATGTACTTGAGCTATGAGAGTGTTGGCATATGAGACATCATCTGATGCTATCGATGAATACTTACGAATGAGTGCAGCTGTGACAAGACAAGCTCTCGTACATTTTGTAGAAGACATAATTTCTTGCTTCGGTGACGAGTATCTTAGAAGGCCAAATGAATACGATTTGGCCAGACTACTCCATGTAGGGGAACAACGAGGATTTCCAGGTATGATAGGCAGTATTGACTGCATGCATTGGGAATGGAAAATTTGTCCTACTAAATGGGCAGGGCAGTATGCAGGGAGAAGCTGAAAACCAACAATCATTTTGGAAGCAGTTGCATCATATAATCTATGGATATGACATGCTTTCTTTGGAACACCAGGTACATGTAATTATATTAACGTACTCCATCAATCTCCAGTCTTTAGTGATGTCTTAGAAGGTCGAGCACCAAATGTTAGGTACATCATGAATGGTAACGAAAATAATATGGCGTATTATCTCACCGATGGTATATATCCTTCATGGGCTGCATTTGTCAAGTCGATTACTTCTCCACAACTTTGAAAGCATAAGTTGTTCGCTCAACACCAAGAGGCTGCACGAAAAGATGTAGAACGAGCATTTGGAGTTCTGCAAGCTCGTTTTGCATTTCTTCGACGCCCATGTTTTATTTGGGACAAGTCTTTGATGGGAAAAATTATGATGGCTTGTATCATCATGCACAATATGATAGTAGAGGATGAACGAGACACGTACCAAAATTACTATGATCCCACATAATTTTTCATGGACAATCCCACTAATGATGATCAATGTTCTCAATACTCTATTAATCGCATTGGAAGTTTGTCCACTTATATGGCTAATAGGCAACAACTTCGCAATAGAGATATCACTTTGAGGAATGACTTAATTGAGCATATATGGCAAAAATTTGGTCATCAAGACTAAATATGCATTTTATATTTTTTGTATTTGTAATTTAATATTACATGTATTTGTATGTATTTTATTTATTTATTTTTAATTTTGTATAAATATTTCATGTATTTGTATGTTGTTTGTTTATTAATTTTTAATTTTGTACTTTTAAAAATCTTGTGATTTTAAATTTGTTATTGAGTTAATAAATATAAAAAAATAAATTTATATTTAATATGTATTTAAAAAATAATTTTATTTAGGTTGGATTGATGTCATTGATAAAGTATAGAAAAGTTAAAGGTTAGGTTGGGTTAAAAATTGTGTATGTGGATGAGAAAGAGAAATGAATATTATATTAAAAGGTTCGGTTGGGATAAGTTACGGTTAAAGATGGTCTAATAAAAAAAAAAATATGTGAACTTGAATTCACGTGGATTAATTGATCATCATATTAGTTTATAGCATACCAATAAATAAATTTGACCAGTACGTGATATATCTTTTATATCAATTTTGACCTTGTTCGTCAAACATTAAGTTTTTCTGTGTGGCCATTAAGGTAGCTGACTATGTGATTGTATAAGCTTCTTATTTGAAGGTACTGGTGTTTTTTGTGGCAGTACAAAGCAGAAACAAAGGATAAAGTGTAAAATGGAAGAGAAACAAGCGTCAACCATGCATGTTGCAACTCCATGGATCAAGAAACATAAAATAAGTAGTTTATAATATTATAAAAAGTGAAAAAATAATAAGAATAGAGTAAAAAATTATGAAAATAATAATAAAAAGATGAAGAGTAATTTTCATTAAAGATAAAAAAGAGCAAGTGAGAAACATATAGTGAAATAGACGAAAATGATAAAATGAAAAACATTTACGGGACGGAGTGAGTATATTGAAATGGAAATATATCATCACATTACACTAACACCCGTTATGCGTAGTGTTTTTGAGCAGTTCCAACTAATTTTGTATCAAAAAATTACACTTAGACATGATCGCGTTGGATTGCAAATTGCAATGCCACCAAATCATGCAAGAGGGATATGGGAAATCTTGGACATCTCAGAATCATCATTATCACCACTTTGTCCTTCATCAAAAGACAATTCAGCGTGGCATTGCATTGCATCAACCTTTTGCAGTTCCTAAGACCAACTTAAAGAAGGGTATGTTTATTTTAGAACTCATCCGGATGGACGTAGGATTTGCGATCACGTTCCACACAAGTTTAAGATTTAACATTCGGTTTTTAAATCCCAAACTCAATCTACACCTAAAAATACCTATTATATACTTATTATTACTCTTTCCAACACAACACACATAAAATACCTAATATACTTATAAAATCAATCATAATCGCACTTTGATTTGACATAAAATAATATCCTACACTATAAAAAAAAAACCACACACACACACACACATTTACTATTTATCAAGATTTTCACATCTTAGTATTCCAAAGTCAAGACTTGCTACGCCCCTTAAATCCCAAAACAAACATGCCCAAAGTGATGTGAGGTTCCCTATCAATTCTGGCAATTCTTGTATACCGGAACCAGATAGACGTAGTTGCGTAAGAGCAAAGAGACGTTGAAGCTGATCGGGGAGAGAGGCCCAATCTTCCACTCCTGACAACTCCAGCTACACACTCCATAACCCAACCAATTCATTTCTCCTGAAAATTAAAACGGACCATCAGGTTGTCAAAGTAGCTCCATTCCACCGAATCATAAGCTTTAGTGAAATCCATCTTGTAGAGTAGGCACTCATCTTTTCTTTCTTTAATACCTTCAATCGTCTCATTAAGAATCACCACCTCGTCAAGAATTTGCCTTTGCTGATCTGAAATGATGCTTCCCAACACCTTACATAGCCTTATGGACAGAATTTTGGATATGATTTTATAGACCAAGCGAGATAGGATGATAATCTGAGAGATCCACATCATCTTCTTTCTTTGGGATAAGGACGATAAATGTAGGATTGAGGCCCCGAACAAGTGAAATTCCTTTAGCATCTTCACAAAGTCTTCTTTGTATAACTCCCAAAATATCTTTAAAAAAGCCTAAGTTATAACCATCTGACCAGGCCCGGGCTTTTAAATCTGTCACATGAGTCAAGTGCTTCCTTGACTTGTTCCATAGAAAAAATTTGAATCAACAATTTGTTTTCTCTATCGGAGATCTTTATATTGCAAAAATTCTGGTCTCGTCACCCCCACCGAATTATATATAGTGATTTCTTAAGAAGTCAATAATTCCATTTCTTACTTCCACAATTTGTTATTGCCATTCACCATTAACAAAAATTCCTGAAATTTTATTGTGGAATAATTTAGAGTTTGCATGATCGATCACCATGTAATTTTTGTTTGTGTGATGTAGAGGAGTATCCTTAGTTTTTAAGTCACGAAATAACAAAGCCCTCTCTTCATCACTGCCGACTCTTCTCCTCTTATTATGAATTCTGGAATCCATTTTGTTCCATAGATCTACTACTACTACTACTACCTGTCCTTCCTTTGTGAAGGGCATCTGATTTAGTTACAGTCCCCTATATATCAAACATATATAACTCCATAGGTTCTGCTCTGAATTTTAGTAGCTAATATCCAATAATTAGTCTCTAAAATCGATGGCTAAAACGCATGATTTTTGTAGTGCAACGAACGGATGTGTAAAGGTTTCGACCAAGATTGTATTTGTACCCCAGAGTAAAGTTATCATGAGAGAGAAGAGGGGGGGCTTATGTGTTGAGGTTTCGTCTAATTATGTTTTGGAAGATGATTGAGAAGAGGTTGGAGAGCGCTTCGAGCACCCTTGGATACTCTATAACACCACCTTTGCGGGGTTGGTTATGGATATTTCTAAAAGGTACTAATAGTTAATTTCTACTTCTTAATTTTTGAATTTTGGCATGCATAGAATTTATTTCTGTGGGCGATTGTAATAATTAATAGTGATGATCATGAATTCTTTACTCCATTGATTTTTACAATATTATATGCAGGGCAATTCTGGTGATAGAAGACATCCATTGCTCCCTACACGATGACACTCTATCAGGGCTACTGAATTTCCTGGAAAGAATCTTCATACTCACCACAAATTACAGTCGACCATACGGACAAGCACGTACAGATATGGGACTCGTCAGATGTTTGTTGTCCGAAACTGAGATGAGTCCTGCGGATGAATTTGATGCCCAAATCAGCAGAGATGAATGTATTGATCAAATCAAAGGAACAAGGGAAACTGAAGATGCCATTACAGAAACGGATCTGGGCTCTGATACTGATACACACAGACGCTGATGCAACCAAAACTTGATTTTACTTTCAAAATATGTTGGGCCTTTTCCCAGTTGTTTAATGTTTTTCTTTTTTTAATATTTATGATTTTTCAATGAATTTTTCACATTCTTGTAGTACCTGTAAAGTTAGACTAGACAACATGTATATGATTTTGGTACAGAGGTCTGATATACGTCAACTTCATTAATCCTACCTAACAAACTCTAAATACATCATTGATATTTCAAGTGAAGCAAATTTATACAAAGAGCAACTATTTTTAAGTTGATTTTACAAAAAAATCCCTTGCTGCGTCCTGATTAGAATAAATAGTAACACGAGAGCTGCATTTTAAATTATTATTTTGGATAATATCATGTATAACCTTTTTCAAGTGGAAGGGAACTAATTTTACATTGAGAATGTCCCGTCTAAGAGAGAACCTTTTTTGTAAGAAGCAGAACAATCCACAAATTCATATATAATTTTGGGACTCTCACGAGATAATTGGTGTGCTTCCTGTTTGATGACTGTAAAATTGTTCTCCAATAACGCAGATTCTTGAAAACGAACTGAATATGCTTCGAGAATGGCTGTTATTTAAAATCCAAAGATATCCCTTCTCAGAACACAACCAAATTTGAGAGAGAGAGTTGTACTTACAGCCCCGGTTTATGCACATGGGCAGAGTCTCCTTGTATGACTGTGTGAACCATCGCAAGAAAGTGTTGATTGTCTCCCCGTGTACAAGCATGCCCCAGGGTTCTGAATATGCACAGCACAAAGTCGTTTGAAGATATATGCAGTTAAGAGAGGATTAGTTTTTGTGAAGTTGCAACAATGCGAGCAACTCTTAAAGCAGAAACAGGAAAATCTTAAGCATGCTCATGTAATTTATTCCTGTTATTTTTTACACGTGCGTGATAAATAGCAGGCAGACCTACATCATGTCATTCTAATGCCCTACTAATCACAACCTTGTGCAGATATTTGGCTTCTCACTCCTATCTCACTCTAAAGTTGATTAATTCAGAATGCTCGACCAGATTTAAAAAATGTCAATCAAGGCATGAAAACTGTAACCGCTTTGGTTTAGTGAAGATTATATAGCAAGTGTACCAGATGTGGTGGAGCATCATCAGCAACTTCAGCTGGTTGGTCAGCTCCGATGCTGGACAAACATGTGCCTTTGCAGCTCATATATTTTTTAATTCTATTAATTACACAAGAAAATCAGATAGTTCCAAAAAAAAAAAAAAAAACAACACATCAAAATAAGCTAACCATTCATGAATGTAATCTAAGAATATTAATTAATCTTACACGTTGCACTGATTAAGTAACGCGAGCTTGTTGGGCACACAAGACTGTCCATTAGACTTGCAGACTGAATCACAGGACTCTCCTTGTCTATTCACAACACAGAGGATGAGAGGGAAATATCACAGACTGGTTGATTAGAATATGATAATTAGTTTTAGCCTTTTAGGTGGTTCGGCAATTTTAAAAGACTTTTAAAACCTTAATGAAAGTTTACCTTCCAATAATGACATTGATGCCAGCCAGTCTAGCTTCTAGTAGTGAACTAGAAGATCCTGTCAATGAAATAGTCTTGAGCATAAACTGTTTCAGTTTTTGAAATTTCCCATTCAAGAATAACATATCGAGCACAATCGCTCACAGATGTCTAAGAGAAGTCCTCCCTTTCTATCTTTATGTACCATATCTCAATGTCCTACACAAAAACTTTCTCATATGAATTGGTTCTAGTGCTAAGTTCAAGTGCTTGAAACAACTCCTCTGTTTAATTTTTTTTTTAATTTTTAAAAAACCCTTATTTTAAAATTTCTTAAAATAACCACTGTAAATTACAAGAACCCATGAGAATAACTAACCATTAAAGAAGAAAAAGAATCGGGCTGAACAAATTGAATTCGATTCTTTCAGACGTAAATGACTATTATTCACTGACCTGAAGAATTAGATGGTATGGAGAAACAATGATGAAATTCACTAAGATATGCATTTTCATGAACCTGAAAAATAATTGGAAGACCAAGTTAAAAACCAGTTTAAATGCTGTGATTTATAAGAAGTTCAAAACTGAGAACTAAGAGTTATACTTGTTATATTAAAACATTAAATAAAGCGACCAGCAAACCTAGCACTAACAGAAAGTACAAAAGAACAAGCACAGGGATTGATTCCTTCGGTTTATTCGAATAAATTTAACATGCATGTGTTTACAAGAAGGAACACATCATAACACATAACAGACAAGTTATATTAGTCATTTGCAGCAAAGTACAGCTTGGAGTCATAGGAAACCACATTTATGTTGGAGAAAATCACTTTGAAAAATGCATGCACATCACTCCCAAACACAATTACTTCTCCAAACAAGCATGATAACAGAGTCATTTCTCAAAGATTCAACTATATGAAAGGTGGTTGAAGTTAGTTTTTGAAGTGTAAATTGATCCAAAGTTCTAACATCTGGCCTTAAAGCAAAAAATTTTCCTTTGTCCATTGACCACTTTCTATGCATTCAGCAATGAGACTTGTTGCAAAACAACGAAAAGAGATATGCTGCAACTAATTCTTACAAATTAGGAGAAAATAGAAGACTTATGACTCAAAAGAAATAATGATAATAATGAATTCATAAAATTATACACAATACAAATGCAATGATAGTAGTAAAAGAAATTCTAAAAATCAAAAGCATAACCTTTTGGGCGTCATCATAAAAGCAATCTTTCAAATATTCTGAGCTTCCAAATGATATGATGGTTTCATTCACAAATAGATGGCATTGCCATACATAATGTACAATTATACTTATATGTCATCTTCAGGAACCATCACATTAAAATAACAGATGCAGTAAAGAGAGTGAAAGTGTACCACGCTATCAGAGTTATGGCGACATCTCCCAGCACAATAATCGAAAACACTTCCATACATTCCTGTCAAACACAGGTCATTGGAAATCAGTATATAGTGCACATCAAATAATTAAGCATGAAAAGCTATAATATTCCTTATAAGATACCTAACATTTCGAAAGACTAATAACAAAATAGGCCACCTCACCAACATAAAAAGGCAGAAAGAAGCTGAATATAGATCCATTCAAGATTAAATGCCAAATTTTAGTAATGAACATCCAACCCCAGTGCCCAGAGGATAATTTCAATAGCTGTAAATTTCGACTGAGAACTATTTACCAAACAACAGACACCGATTAGCATCTAAATCAATATTTTTTGTCTATAAAAAAATCAAATTTACCTGCAGTCATGGGCTTTCCTATTTTGACCTTTAGTGCCAGTCCTTTGCGAGTCTGCAGTACAAGTAAATGGCGTATTGAAAAAAGAGAGAGAGTATTTGAGAAGAAAAGAGTGGTGAACAGGTGATAATACCATATCTGGATTTAAGCAGCATGAGACACAAAACTCATATGAGTTGCAACACTGAGACACGACATTGCATCCCCTGCAGGGTAAGCAGAAGAAAAATAAATATTAAGTTATTAACCAACTTAAAGATGTGCTATTACTTCCAAATGGACAGGTTACAGGACAGCAACAGAGAACACAAAATTCCAAGTTATCTGTACCGGACTATAACTGCTTTCATTTTCTGCTAGTATGGTTGTGCCTTCACTATCTATATCATCCAAAAATGGAGATCTCAGCAATATGTTATTTTCGCCAGGTTTCATTCAGTTCCAATTAAGTTCATGATATAGGTAGCTGGAAAAAGAAAATTCAAATTGGAACAATTTGCGGAGGAGCTTTTCGAACTCTCTTCTTACCTTTTCCATCTACAGCTGATTATCAATCTGTACAAAATCCTCACCCAGAGAATAGTTTTAAAATAATGTGGATAATAATATTCCCAATGGTTTGATTATCCTACAAAATTTGTTAACGTTTGCTGTCTTGTTCTTGTCTACAAAACAGTAACGGCAGTTATTTTTATACAACGTTGCAACTGGTGGAAACCATATTGCAGCATGCTGAGCAACAATTGCATCAAAAAAAATCAGTACATGTTTGTACAGAAGGTTGGTCAGAAATTTATTTTATTTTGTTTTGAAGACTTGGAGTGCATGAATATTTAGAACCCTACAAATTTTGTCAACATTAAATCAGTAATTAAGCATTTGTCTCCATATTGAGCAACATATGTCGTATTTTTGTGAGTATTCAAGCTTTTATTTTTGGAACTGAGTTTGATGCTTTGGCGGGGTAGGGGGTAGGCGGGAGGTAGCTTCTGCTTTAATCCTATTATATTTGCTTCAGTTCATAAGTTTGTAATCTAAGGTCGGCTTAAAGCATAAGGTTAGTGTATTTTTCTTTAGGTTATAAGTCCATCAAAAAGCAACTACATTGAATTCAAAATTTTCAGACATAACATAAGATAATAATTGATTTTTGTCAACAATGTGAGTGAGAAAAATAGAACTTAGTTTAAAATCCAGAAATATATATATATATATACACACACACACATATTATGGTGCACTAAATGGTAAAGGGACTAATCACAAGAGAATAGGAGGTAAAAAAAAAAAATGATAACAGAGTTGAAGAGATAACTCACTGACAAGAGAATTGATCTCCTCTCCCTGGACAACAACGAGTCAGCGGGTCAACTGAGAATGCATCACATACATAACCTAGAAACAAAAACAAGACAATTTATCTTCCTTTTTTTGGACATTAGGTCGCTCAAAGTTAAGTTCCACTCAAGACCTAGACAGAATAACCATCTGCTATTACTCAACATAAATACACCAAACCATCAGGCCAATCCGGGAATTTTTTTTACAGACCTAATACAGTCTAGCAACGGAATTCTAGTTACCATGAAAGCAATAACTTTTTTCCTCAGTCAATTTATTTTATATACTAATAGGAGACTGGCAATGTATGATAGAGCATATCAATGTTCTAGTTCACTCATTTATATACATTAGAGTCTGCGTCGATTCAGCCATAATCAACCGTGTTTCTGTATCATACTTTATCCACCAATCATTTGCAAGTGAAAAATCTAGGAATCCAGTTGTTCTACAACTATCAAGTGGCTGGTTAAATTACTGAAGCAAACACTCAAATTAGAGATGGTATAGAACTTCAAATTCAAATTTTCCGGAGGAACTAAAATACCATTATCATCAGTGAGGTAGTATCTTCCTTGAACAGTGGTTCTACAGATGTGCTTTGGCAAAAGGCTCACATCCTTCCTGTAATCGCATGAGATACAAATCAACCTCATTTTACACAAAATTCATCACCCCCCCAAAAAAAAAAAAAAAAACTGAATCAAAATGAAAAACCATTAAAACCTAAATTTGGAAAGAAATTTTATTGCAAATCAGAACAACATCCAAAGAAACCCCTTGATTACGCGCAATTGAGCTTTAATTACAACAGAGTTCGAAAATCCTTAAGATCGATACGACGAGACCCAATTTGAACGCATAGTACCTGATTGATAATGCTGGCGGAGATAAACTGAAAATATGCAACAGTAGTAATACGAGAGCAATGCTCCGATGATGCGTAAACATAGTGTGTAAGCGTTGCTGGGAAATCAAAATTGGATAGAGACGGAATTTCCATAAATGCACCAGAATTTACAGTGAGAAAATGAAGAGCTTTTCATCCATCGGCGCTGCGCAAGCGAAATTGGGAAAAAGATGTAATTTGTAAAGTGCTCTTTAGAATAAGAATTGCATAGTTCGTTTATTTTTCAAAAAAAAAAAAATGCAATAGCCTATGTAAAAGCTTTTTAAAACAAAAATTAATTTATAAAATCTTTTGAAATAAAATTTAATAATTTCAGAATTTTTATGCATTATGCCATAAATTTTAGGATAGATTAGGGAAAAAATATGCGTATTTGGATGGATGAATTTTTTTTAAAAATACATATAATAAGACATATATTTCAAATCACGAATTGTAAAGAGACGAGAGAAAAATGAAAAGTAAATGAGAGATAAAAATAAAAAATGGTAGGGGTGAAATTTTAAATGACATGATTTTGATAAATATTTAGAATTTTTTCATTTTCAACATAACTTAAATTTAAGTATCTGTAAACTTTTTTAACTTACTTGGAGAGAGTGTTTATTTATATGTGAAATCCACGGATTGCAAAACCTACTCATCCAAACGGATCCTGAGCTTGGTTCAAATGATCATGATCAAAAGGGATGGTTTACCAAACCACTTGAATCAAATTCGAATTACATTAAATCGTTATTAAATAATTCTATGATAGGTCGTAATTGAATTTTTCACGTGCAAAAGTGCACCAAAAAATTGGTGCAATTGCAATCATTTTTAACAAAATGTATCCATCTCTCCACAGAATTGCAGTTATAGGGCCGTTTTCAAACTCCATAGAAAACTTTAAAATCACTTTTTTACAAAGTAGATGTCTGGGTGTATTTTCAACCACTTAAAAAAATGTAGAATCATTTTTTTGGGATAAGTTGAATCTCACCCACTACTATAAAAAAATAATTCTACATTTTTTTAAGTGGTTGAAAATACACAGAGACTTGACTTTGAAAGAAAGAAAGTAATTATGAGTTTGCTATCTTATTTGCAAACACCACCATAACTTAGAAGATGTTTGGTAAATTTATTTTAAATATTTTAAAATTTATTTTAAAAATTTATAAAGTATTATTTTTAAATATCTATAAGTTATTACAGTGTTTGATTGATACAACTTGTACATTTTTTAATAATTTTTAAAAAAAAATTTAAATAAAAATAATCATTTTTTTTATGTTGATGTAATAATTGGAGAGTGGTGGTGATGGGGCCTCGGGTGGAGTAGGTGGGCGAGGGTGGAAGTCGTGACAAAAATAAATTAGAATATCTTAACTTATTTTTTTAGAAATTTATTTTAAAATTTTATATATTATCAAATATCTTATTTTATTAAATACTCTAAGAAGCTTATAAAATGTTTTAATAGAGTTTATAACCTCAATCAAACACCCTTTTAATATATTCTAATTCTCATTTTTCAACTACTAATCCATTGAGAACAAACACCATTCCTAATTTTCCTATAGTCGTTTTTATCATGTACCCAAGAATACAAGATAAGCTCATATATAATATTTGTATTATATTCAATCTCTTTTAATCTATTTTTAATAGTGTTAGTTCTCCATAAGTTGGCCATTGTTATAGTGTTCTTGTATATTACTTTGTTTTTTATTTCTAAATTAATATTCAAAGAAAATTGATCGAGTAAGATTAAGAGTACTTGGGCGTGTATAGTAATTTTGAGGTGAAAATCTGTCCAAATCTAAATTTATTAAGGGTAAAAAAAAGGTTTTGGTTAAATAAATCCCTTGATTTACTTTACGCTATACCCAAAAAAAAAAAAATTAAAAAAAAGGGAAAATTACAAAATGGTTCACAAAATTGACATTAATTACAAATTGGTTCTGTGCAGAAAAAAAACGTGCTTCTGTGCAGGAAAAAATGTGTTTCTGTACAAATATTGTGAACCAATTTGTAAATAGAGTGATTTTTTTAAACCTATATGTAAATCACCCTAAAAAAATGCTATACGTGCATCAATTTAGACTATTATTATAGCTTATTTTTAAAATTTAACCTATAAAAAAAGTTTCTTCTTGTTAATAAATTTAATATTCTTAGAATAATAATGGAAGATGTGGTTGTCAACAACTAATAAATATGAATAAATAGAAGTTAAATGCTTGATTTATATTTAATGCTACCCAACATTAATATAAAAGCAGTAAAGAGAGATACATTTGTCATGTCTGCTATAGACTTGGTGTAACGCCCCGTAAATTTAGTTTGAAAAAAAAAAGGTTGTCTTAGGGTTGAGCCGTTACCAAATAAATATAACAAAATTAAATGTTGATTTTAGCAAGCGGAAGCTATAGCCAGTTTGCAAATTAGTAACCCCAAAACAACAAGAATAAGAAACTTTGCTCCCAACTATTAATTATACATATAAAGCGAACAACGGAAGCAAAATAAGCCACGATTCTGCCCGCAGGTCGTCATCTATGTACACCGCAACTCAAAAAGCCTACAGGAGCGCCACAGCTACTCCAACTCGAACATCACGTCGCATATCATTAGGATTGTCTACAATGCATAAACTAAATGAGATTTATAAATCTCAGTAAGCAGAAATTATGCATGATGTGAAGTTTCACTCAAAATCCTTCCCATGCACAATGCACTCTCATTTGAAAACATCAATTTATTTCTGAAATACTTATTAAGGCCCCTGACACACTGTTTGACAAACATGCCTTGTACATATGATATAGAAATACAACTCATGTTCTCATAGTACGGATCATTATCCGACTTGATAAATAGTACGGGCCATTACCCGGCTTGCATATAGTGCGGGCCATTACCCATCTTGACAAGTAGTACGAGCAATTACCCATCTTGACAAGTAGTACGTGCAATTACCCATCGGGCCATTACCCATCTTGACAAGTAGTACGGGCAATTACTCATCTTGACAAGTAGTACGGGCCATTACCCAGCTTGCATATAGTACGGGCCATTACCCGGCTTGCATATAGTACGGGCCATTACCCGGCTTGCACATAGTACGGGCCATTACCCGGCTTGCACATAGTACGGGCCATTACCCGGCTTGCATATAGTACGGACCATTACCCGGCTTGCATATAGTGCGGGCCATTACCCGTCTTGACAAGTAGTACGGGAAATTACCCATCTTGACAAGTAGTACGGGCAATTACCCATCGGGCCATTACCCATCTTGACAAGTAGTACGGGCAATTACTCATCTTGACAAGTAGTACGGGCAATTACCCGGCTTGCATATAGTATGGGGCCATTACCCGGCTTGCACATAGTACGGGCCATTACCCGGCTTGC
>JAPKLY010000796.1:0-37399 GCA_026898435.1 Prunella vulgaris | reverse complement strand
TCTTTGTGTTGAGACATGTTTATGTGATTAATTTAAGTTTTCTAACACTCTAAGTTAAATCCTACCTGAATATTCCAGACACGGATCATGAGACATTGTTTTAAATGTCAGAAACCAACAATGTGTTACATTTATGTTGAGCTTTCTTTGCAGTAGTACAATTCCTCCTAGCTCATTACATTGTCTTCAACACCATGTATATCTTCTTCAATGTTGCATATCGTAATTTTCATACACAAAATCTTGTCAGACAACATATTTGACTTGTAGATAAACCCACAAAACACCATACGAGCCTTTTAAATAGTTGTTAAGGTCTTTGCAACTATATATGAGATGAAGCAAGAATTTGAACTTGGTCAAATTTCTTAGTTTATATGGTTTGCATTGTTTGATTAATCATGTGTTGTAATAGAATGTCCTGATACTTAATTAGTTTATTGAATAATTTTTGAAGATATTTATTTTTTTGGTTCCTTACATGCATCATTTTGTTTTTTTGTTTTAACTTTGAGATCTGCTTAATTACATCCCCAATTTCACCAATTTGATATATATGATTTGTAAGAAATTGTTATGCATTATTTATATGATGGTTGCTTGCCCAGTTTCAAGAAAATTAGGTACGTATGTTGAGACTTATTTGATTAACAATTTCTGTTGAAAATGATAGATGTTTTTCCAGCAGAATAATTGTTGAATAAAATTCTCACCTAATAGTAGTACTATTGAATGTTAAAGAGACATAATTTGCAAAAAAATCATGGTAACTATGGTTATTTATCTCAATTTTGTGTTTGTTGACCATTTATTAGAAGATTTATTAGCAAATGATCTTAATTGCACAAGTTGCTCTGTATGGTCTGGTATGAATGCTTGTTAGTAATCAATATTGTGATTGTATATTGATTTTGGATCCAATTTTAATGTTCATTCTTTCGTTCTTGACAGAATTCTTGACCTCATGGATCTCCGAAGACCCGTCCCGATGATCAATTTCGATGATGGATCTAAGTATGAGGAAATTTCTTAGATGTAATGTACAGTACTACAATAAATTCAATAGTGCAGTTAGAATAATAATTGTAAAAAAAATCACTGTAATGTACATGTGCACCTCGTGATTTTCCATTATAGGGATGGAAATGGAAGATATCTAATCACCAGCAGGACCAGGAGACATCTTCGTGCATGTGCATGTGCACCTCTTATTTGTGGTTTTCCATTGATACGTCGACACATCACCTCTATTAATTTTTATTGTCATTGTCTTTTGAATACTTCTTTTTGTATAAAGTTAGAATTTTATATTTATTAAAGAGTAAGTTTTGTGTGAGACCGTCTCATAGTATAAAACCAATACTATTTGATTCAATTTTAAATTAAAATGTGTTATTTATTAATTAAAAAAATTCTCACTTTAATTTTTAAAATAATTATGTTTAGAAAAAAGAAATAATATTTGTGTTAAAAGTGATTTATCTCTTTTATTTAAAAAATATTGTCATATTTTATTATAACCCTATCATTTTCTTTAATTTGGTGGTTTCATATTATGAGACGGTCTCATATGAATTCTTGTCTAAATTAACTATAGCAAACCTATAAACAACATGTTTTGAAGATGTAAATTTTAAAATCTAGCTTTTAATAAAAAAATTGTACTTTGAGTATTAGTTATTAGATTCTATCAGTGAGAAATATTCCAACTTAAATTCAAAGGATAAGAGTACAAAAATATAACATGACCATAATATTTTTAAATACGATTTGATTAATTGGTTGAAATGTAAGAACGCATAGAGAAGAGTAAGCATTATTTGATTTTAAAAATCACTCAAAATCATACTAAAATATTTGTGGAATAAAAGATTTACATATCAAATATTGATCAATTCTGAATAATATTTAGATAAAATATTAGTAAAATCTACCTAAATTCTAACTATTAAACTATCAAATATTGGTAAATTCTAACTAAAATTAATTATATTTTTTACTAAAATAACATCTTGGACAACTTGTTGTCCGCGTCTTCCAAGTGCTTTTTTCTTTTAAACTTTTAAAAAAAAAAAAAAATGGTCATCCTGATGTCCTATATATGTAAGCAATAACTATGCAGTTTCTTCAACCATATATCCTTCACACTACCTTTCAATAACAATCAACACCTATATATACCCATTCTTATTTCTTTCTTACTCCATCTCTCTCTAACAATGTTTACCTTTCAATAACAATTCCCAAAGGTATTTTTGTTCTGTTGTCTTATGTTGTAATTTGATTTCTCATTTTCTTGATCTTTTGTTTTTGTTCATGTTTGTGTCGTGCTCATCTATTGTATTGTTGAACAATAATAAATGGGGATTTGTGTTTTCTGTTTGTCTTTGTTGTTCCTTACTACTTTAATTTTAATTATTTTTTCATCAGATATTATGCTTAAAAATAAACCACAAAAATACCGATGAGTTTCTGTACTCCACCCTTCCAGGAAAGTGCTTTCTGCTGGGTTCGATCAAAAGCCTTTGACTGTGATAATATGAAAAAAGTTTATCTCATTTAGAAGCTAGAACATGATAGGAGATGATGAATCAATATCATATATAGAATAAGAAACGTAAAAAGTAAGTATTAAGAGAAAAAACATAAATGCAATTACAAAAATATTACTTCACTTGATCTTTTTTCGGTAAAAAAAAAAGACAAACTCATTCAAATTTTATATAAATTAAAAAGAACAAAATAATGATTTGGTTATTTTCTTGAGAATATAGCGGTAATTGTCTCCTTCATCAAGAAACAATGTGCTCAAGAAAGGAAAATCCTATTGTAACGTGGAATTTTTTTTTTAAAAAGATACTCAAAAAAAAAAGTTCTTGCCAAATAATTATCTAACAAGCTATATTCTAAAGTTTCACACGTCTAGTAAAGAGCACAGACTATGGAAGATTAAACAGCTGAATTTGAATGTATCTCATGAAGAAATGTGAAGTCGAAACCATTAAAATTTTGGACAACAAAATCTATACGTATATAAAAATAGAAGTGAAGAGAGAAAAAAAAAATATGTTTATTTAAGCAAGTGCAGTGCACTTGCTTGGTGGTGCAATAGTGAAACTCACTCTCCAATAAAGAGAATGAGTTAAATTTTACTTTTCTTTTTCTTTTGTAATATTGGATCAATAATTTTAATTTTTAATCTAAAATCTATTTTTCACATTATATATCAAATTAATTGTCTTTTAATTATTATTTTTAATTCAACATACAAATTGCACATTCAAAAATAAAATTTAAATTTAAAATATTTATTTATTAACATTTAAAGTGTTTATTATATCAAATTAAATGCCTTTTAATTATTTATTTTGTTAAATTTTAAATTCATTTCATGAAATTTAGTAGATATATAACTAAGAATTATATGAATAATTAAATAAATATAAAACATCCATATATTTATAATATAATATTTTCAAATTAATAGTAATATAATTTAATTAAATCAATTGCTTAGATGGATCAACAAATTTAATTTTCAAATTTCTATTATAATTTATTTCACTATACTATCTTGCATTTAAAATTTATGTAATATTCTGTTCGTACATTGCACCGGAGAATTACTAGTTAATTAGTAAAGAAGTTGAATGACATCAGTACAAATGTTTTTCTTGGTGGGCTCTAATGTTTTCGAATGTATCTCTCAGACCAAATTCTTGAGAATCTAATACTGTTTAATCAACATTTATGTTTCAATGTAGCCAATTTTTTTATTTGGTCAAGATAAGTAATTTTATTACAGGTTATGAGAATTACCCTTTAGCCCAGTACATAAAATCACCCTTGAGTATAGTACATAAAATCAACAAAATAAATACAACAGAATATTAAAAATACTCAAGCCTAGCAATGTAGTTATATCAAAACAAGCCATTATATATTAAATAGTAATGACATTTGATCTTATAAATTTATGGAGTAATAGGTAAACTACCGGATCTTGCCTCAGTTTAGAGTTTAGAGACGGATGTTAATATCCATCGTTAATTTTTGCTACGCCTATTTTAAGAACAAAGTTTTTCTAGACTCAAATCCTTCGCTAAACCTATTTTATGACGGAATGTTCATCTCAAAACCCATCTTTAAATAATATATTTTTCTAGAGTGTTATCAATTTCAATCCAATTTCTTTGGTCGATCAGTAACACCTTACGAGCTACCAAAGATGAAATAAAATATAAATTCTTACAAACAAAATATCAATCAACGCCAATTACACAACCTTTAAACATATTCAAATTTACACATTTTTTTCCTATAAGTTTCGTTGACTTTGGTTTTTGTCCTCTTAAGTTTTGAATTATTGTTTTCGTCCTTTAACTTACCAAAGATTATTCTTTTCGTCCTCTTAAGTTTTGAATTTTTATTTTCGTCCTTTAACTTACAAAAAATTATTGTTTTCGTCCTCCAACCGCCTATAACCAATCATACAATCGGTAATACACATGTGGATCCATTTTCTTTCTTTTTTTAAACAAAATACTAACGTTGGGTATTTGGAGGGAATTAGGTCTTGACAAAATATTTTAACCGTAAATTTCCTCCCAAATACCATCCATACTTACATCCACAAAATCTTCTGTTCGGATTCATTTTTTAATATGATGTACAAACCGTGCAGTGAAACCACAGTGACACTTAATATTGCGCTCGAAACTCGTTGATTCATACGAATTTCTTGAAGACATCCCTCTTCCTTTCTGTACAGTGAGTATGCGCTCAAAAGAATTTTGGATTTTAGATGTTTTGATGTGGGGATCTTTGTTCCTTTTTCCCTAATTCTCTCAAGCCCCCATGCCTAGATTTGATCGACTAGGGTTTTGATTTGGGAGAGAATTTACGGTTAATCCTGTATTTTATCCATAAAGACCTAATTCCCTCTAAATACCACCACGTCAGTATTTCGCTTAAAAAAATAGAAAAAATTGATCTACGTGTTTGATTAGTGTGATTTTTGCTTGAAATTTATGTGCTTTAAGTGCTCAATTTTATTCGAATTCTTGCATTTATTCACATTAATTTAACCATTTGTGCTTAATTATTGAGAAAGGTAAATTGCTATTTATTTTGTGAAAAATTGTGATTTATTGAGTAAAATACCTTTCAAATTAATTTTGTGAAACAAATGAAATGGGTGATATGGAAGAAATGAATTGTGCTCACTTTTATTCATAACTTTTTGACCCAAATGAAATTGATTTGTGTAGTTTATTTTGTTAGTATTCAAAAGTCCATTCTTCCTTTGATTGCTGCAGAAGTGAAGATACAATGAGAATGAAAAAGTTGACCCACTTTTAATGCTTTGACCAAGAGAAATTACGTGGGCATTGCTGGTTCACAAGTTATTTGTTATCCAAGAGCAGAGAAGTGAAAGCAGGCAGCTGTCTTCAACTTGCTAAGCTACCAAATTCAGCCATCAAATCGAAAAAAAAAAAAAAAAAAAGCCATGGAACTAGCCTGCACCTTCAAAAACTCACTTCACCACCACAAAGCCACTTCTCACCGGAACTCACACTTCAAGACCAGCCCACCTTCTGAAATTCCACACTGCAACAGACCAATTGTCGGAATTTGAACTAGCCCCTGTTCCACCTCATATCAGAAATCCCCTGGAACCTGCTTACACGCCGGAATTCGTCACGCCTGAAAATAGAACTCCATGCCAGGAATTGAGGGGACCCACTTCACCGGAAGCAGCCCACATCAGCCAAAAATCCATCCTCTGCGTTTCCCCTGCGTCGCCCAACTCCTGAAGTCTCGCCGGAGATGACACCGAAAAAATAGCAATCTATCCCACCTCCTAAAACCATGCCGGAGAAGAGACCCATCGCCGGAATTGCTCAAAGCTCAGCCGTCGCCATTACGGTAGGAATTGAAGTCGCATTCGAAGAGAACAATAGAAAAATCGCTGAAGGTAAACAACGTTTTTTTTCCGCAGGCCCGTGCGATTCCATTTTGCATGCCCATGCCGTCTTTTGCTGTGGCCCGTGCGATACAAGTCGAAATAATTCACACGGGCAAGCATTTAATTCGCACGGTCCGCCATTTTATTCGCATGGGCTAGCTGAAATTCGCATGACCGTGCGAGGGTGCCGAAGTAATTCGCACAGTCCGCCATTTTATTCGCATGGTCTCGCATTTAATTCGCACGGTCCAGCCGGAAATTCGCATGACCGTCACATTGGGCGCCCGTGCGATTGGGATTTCAGAAAGAATTGGGCTTGAGGCCTCTTGAGTCCCTGCGGCCCAAATGAATTCTTGAGGCCCAATTCCTCATTCAAGTTTACAAAGAAGCCTGGGAATATAAATTGACAAGCAGCTGATGATTCAAGGAGGCACGCATCACTCCCTGGGGAGAAATCCTCTCATCCTCTCACACACACTCACACACATAATTAGGGTTTATTATTTTCTTAGTTAAATTTTATTTCAGTTGAAGATTTTGTTGGAGATTCTTGTTGGAACTCCTCTTAGGTGAATTCTATCCTTGTATTTAAATTTTATTGTGTTATTTCAATGTTGATGGATTATTGTCTTCATTTTGTTATTGGTTTGTTTACGATGATGATTGTTGGCTAGATTTTAGTGTTTAGGTGTTTGGAATTATGTGGGTAATTAGTTAGTGGGGTGATTTTGTGAGTTTATTCTAATTGGAGGTTAAATAATTAGGTTAATGGGATTTGTTTTGATCAATTACTTGTTGGACTCTTTTAATTCATATGGGTAGATTGTTTATTGCAACGAGAGTTGGATAGGCACGTTTATTTCATACGGGTGTGAGTTCATTTTGTGATTTGAGTTAATATTGTGTTATCGCAACGAGAGTTGTGTAATTTCATTAGAAAATCCATTAATCTACATTAGTTGCTTAAATTAACCTTTAGGTAATTAATGAGGGGACAAAAGGTGGGGCACCTTAGTATACGAGTGGAAAAGCACGCTAGGATTTTTCTTAGCCTTGTGTGATTACTCGGGTGGGAAACGGTGAACTATTCCTATAACAATCTACATGCTTAACTGACGCGTTAATCCTAGGCTTATCCAGTACGGTTTAATGTGTATTAATTGTGATTGCTCCTATTTTTGACCGACGAAAAGGATAAATGAACTTGTCGAACCATTGATTGATTACCCCGTAATGAAGAACACCCGAACACACTTTTCACGTATTTGTTATCTTGTTGATTTACCTAGTGCTTGTTTGTTATTTTAGTGTCTTGTTTAGTTAAATTGTTAGTTCTTGTTTAATTTCTTTGTTCTAGTTAATTGTTGTCATTTTAATTTTTGCATTTAGTTTAATTAGAGAACAAGATCGTTTACACTACAATCAAGCGCCGACATAGTTCTAGGGCTACACTTGCCACTAGTCCCGTGGATTGATAAATTTAACCGGGTACTTACTAGTACTACACGAACTTCTTATACTTGAGAAGTAAGTGTTGGAAAATACGTGTCAGTGTGTATTACCGATTATATGAATGGTTATAGGTGGTTGGAGGATGAAACCCGTAATTTTTGGTAAGTTAAAGGACGAAAACAAAAATTTAAAACTTAAGAGGACGAAAACCATAATTTTTGGTAAGTTAAAGGATAAAAACAAAAATTCAAAACTTAAGAAGACGAAAACCAAAGTCAACGAAACTTATAGGACAAAAATGTATATTTTCCCTCTAAATTAAATTAAATCATACCAAAGTCTTGGTCATCAACTTCATTTATGCATGATATCCAAATAGTGCAAAAAATAAAGTTCTTCGAGCAAGTCTTGTGTGAGACAATCTCATAACATGAGACCAAAATAAAATATGTCACTTATTAATTTAAAATGTATTACTTTTAAAAAGTTGATAAAACTTAAAAAAAAGTTATAATATTTTTATTAAAAATGACTATTGTTGGTCCCTTAAAGTGATCAAGGTCTAGAGGGGGGGGGGGACTAAAGAAGTCTACAGTTGTGGACTAAAGAAGTCTACAGCTGCAGAGTTTAAAAAAAACTTGCAAATAAAAGATCACTTGTAGACAAATGATCAGAGGGATTCTCACACTTAAAAGTGCATTGAGAATACTCTAATGTGCAGCGGAAAATCCTAACCAACTATCCTATGAATCACAAAAAAAGATAAAAATAATAAAGCTCTCTCAGAAAGTTTGTTGGCTATAGACTTGCTTAGGCCAAATGCTTGTATGCTCAGGGTTGTTGTTGTCGCTTCCTCTGAGGACTTCTTCTATTTATAGATTGAGTGGTGTGACTTATCCGTTGAGAAATTCAAATTTGAATTCAGGATAAGGCTCCTCTCTCTCTATTGGCATGTGTGAGTTGGTCCTCATCCATCATACAGGATAATACTGCTTGTACTATTGTCCTTTTCTTCAGAATTCTGGTTGTCTTCAAACTAATCTTCATTATCCTCCAGAATTAAAGAAATATCCTCCACTTAAGTACAATTTAGTGAGTGCATGAGAGCTACACTAATTGTGTTTAAGGATCTTCAAAATCTTCAAATAATCTCTTACTTGTATTTCCTCTTCAAATGGTTCTTTCTGCTGTAGGGTCTTCAACCTTGCAACTGTAGAGTCCTGTCAATATAAAAAAATTGGCTGTAGAGACCTTACAGCTGTAGGGTCATGTCTGGCTGTAGAATGATCAAGTATACAGCTGCAGACTTCACTTACAACTATAAGTTTCAAACACCAATTTCCTTAGAACAAGTGGTAGATCATATTATTCAATTAAACACATTATTTTGCACACATCAAAATCTAAGCCAAGGTACTTAACAATTTCCCCCTATTTTGATGTTGGCAAAACACATCAACAAAACAAACAACAAAGACAATAAGATATTGTCAACAAGAAACAGAACAAGAACAACAAAGAGCAAAGCAAGTAAAACAACATAAGGAAGAAGCTGCAATAAAATAGAAGGGTTTAAGATACAACTTAAAAAGTGTAATTAGACTAAAAACTAAAAAGTTTTAGTGTCTAATCTAGAGATAATTTCTTCATCTTCTTCTGTGTTTAGGATCAGCATCATCTTCTTCATCATCCTCATCATCAGATTCATCTTGAGGCTTTAGAATTCCTTGCTCTACCAGCTTCATGTTCTTCTCATCCTCTTCAATGTACTTCATCACCATCTGAAGTTCATAAGCTTCAAACTCTTCTTCTTCTTTTCTTGATTTGAACATCTTCTTAGGCATTGGATTTCTCTTTATCTTCCCACCAAGAAGGCGAGCATTATCTCCTCTGTACAAAGATCCATCAGCCTTCAGTGCCTTGAACTTCTGAAATTCGTCCTTCTTGAGTTTGATTTTCTTGATAACTGTATGCCTGTTGCATATGCTTAGAAATTCTTCCCAGAGAATATCAAACTCGGTCTTCATTTCTTTCTCTTTCTCATTTTGTTCTTCAGCAGGTATCATGCTCAATGGTTGAACATTCAGGGGATGAGCAGTGACAACAGCTGTAGATTTGTCAAACTCTTTCTTTCTCTGTTTTTCTTTCTCTTCTTTTCCTTTTTCTTCCTTCTTCCTTTCCCTTGATTCTTTCACGGTCTGTTCCCAATAACCAAAAGGTTTTTAAGATGTAGGAGCTGTAGATTTCTTTTGAGCTGTAGATTTAGAGAGTTGTATGATCTTGCTTCCTTTAGAGCTTCTCTTCATCTGTTCAGGCATTGATTTCTCTTCTGACTGTTCTCTCATTCTCATGGACCAATCTTTTGATTTGGCAGCTTCAAATTCCATAGCAAAAGATTTTCCTATGTCCTTCACATTTTCCAAAATGTTTTCAGTGACCTTGTCTCCTTCTTTGATCTCTTTCTCAAACTTGTTTTCCCCCTTTTTGCCAACATCAATGTGTGACAAAATGGTATTGAGCTTGCTCATGAGATCAGTCTTCATGACTTCATTTCCATTGATAATCTTGGTCATCTCATTCTTCATACTCTTCACTTCAATTTTCAGTTTGAAAGAATCTTCCTTCATCCAGTTGATATCAGATTGTAGATATGTGATTTCTCTTGTCTTCTGGATGACATCCTGTCTAACTGGTTCATTCTGAGCCAGTAAGCTGTCCACAACAGCTTTGAAATTCTTTTCAAGAATTTTCTTTTCTTCCAAGCTTCTCTCTTCAAACTTCTTGACCAAATCTTCCATTCCTTTCTTCACATTCTGAGATATGATAGTATCAGGAACTCTCTTAACTTGTTTGATTATCTCTGCTTCAATTCCTTTTAGAGAATCCTCCATATTCTTCAATTGAGATACAACCTCTTTAGGTGTCATCTATGGAATTGAATCACTATCCTCTTCTTCAGAATCTCCTTCTTTAATTACCAACTCCTTACCCTTGGTAACCTTTTGAGCTTTGGAAGGTACCAACTCTACAGCTGTAGAGTCTTCAGTGGTAGCCTTCCTCTTACTAGGAGTCAAAACATCCTCTATCTTGTCTGTAGAGAAGTCAGCAATGTAATCATCCATGTTCTCCATGTTTTGTCTTTCAAGTGCTGAATAACTATGCAGGGGAGGGGTTCCTTGCCTATATATCTCTTCAAGTGTAAACATGGTAGGAGGAGGTTGATTGAAAATGCTTGTGATAGGATTTGACATGTCTTTAGCACTTTCATCAATTTCCCTAGAGGCATCTTCAACAATTTGCTCATCAGCTTGAGCCTCAAGAGATGGTTGAATATCAGCTTGCACAACTTTAGCTTGAGCACCACCCATTGGTGCATCATTATCACCACCTTCATCATCATCTGGTTTGTCTTTAGGCTCTTTGCAAGGTGAATCAGCTTTCCTTGCATCCTTTTCTTTCTCTGATTCAGGTTGATCAGGGTCAGTTTCTTCAACATTTACTAGAGCTGCAGCACTAGCTCCTGCAGACTCCAACATAATTGCCTCTTCAGCCAAAGTAGTTAAGCCCTCAGCTTCAACTACTTGGTGACTACCTTCACCAATTCTTTGTGGCAACTCTTCTTCACTTTCTGAGCTTGTGACCTCAAACTCAGCTTCAGGAAACTTAGCCTCTGGATCTCTTTCAGATCCCATTGCAACTCTCAAAGCTGCAGCTGCTGACTTGGTTATTTTCTGTTTTGCAGATTCTTCAGCTAAAATCTGCTTTCCCTTTCCATTGTTCTTTCTTACTTTCTCAGCAATAAAATCATCAAGAAAGTTGGGCTTCATCAACTCATTCACATCATTGCAATTTGTCCAGTCAACAACTCACTGGAACAAATTTCTTTCCTCTACTGTGAGTTTGTCCAACTCTTCTCTGACAATCTTCCAGTCATCAAATTTCTGCCTCTCTTCTTCAAAGCCTTCTACCCTCTCAACTGGAACAACAGGGAGTTGTTCAGTTTCAGGTTCAGGTTCAGCAATTTGTTCCTCAACATTCTGTTCCTCAGGCTGTACAATTGGCAAGTCTACAGCTGTAGACTTCTCAAAATCTTCATCTGTAACTTTCTTAGATTGAAATTTCTTCTATCTCTTTTCTCTATCAACTTCATCTTCTGAATCTGTTGGTTCATCAACCAACAATTTTCTCCTTACACTTTTCTTTTTCCTCTCATAATGTTTTGGAGGACTGACAAGAGTAAGTTTCTTTCCTTCGGACTTACTTTTCTTCCTCTTCTTGGATTTTGGAGCCATAGGAGCACCACAACTCCTCTCTTAAAATTGGCTTTCCCTATGATTCTATGAACCAATATAGGCTGTCCTTCATGACCATTGAATAGAGAAAAACCTACTCCCTTCAGAATATAATTTAAGAACAATCCAAATCCTTTGTTCTTCCCAGCTTTCACAACATCATTACTAATATTCCTAAGTAACAATTCTTCTATATCAATCTTAATCTCTTTGTCAAAAGCTATCATTAAATCCCACATGAGAATTGTACCAGTATCATGAGCACCAGTTCTACATAACAAACATTTATCAATAGCTTCATATAAATAGACATACTGAACTACAATGTCATTTTTCTTGAAAGTCCTCTTCCAGTTCTTAGGAAACGACTTCTTTGCAGTGAACTTCCTCCAGTACTTCTCATCTTCATCAGCAAAGTTGAGGTTTTCATGAGAATCACCTCCAATTCTCAAGTGTAAAGCTCTGCAAATATCACCAGCTGTGATATTGACATTTTTTCCTTGTAGCTTCACTGACAATGTCTTCCTTTCAAAATTAGCTTCAACATTTTGATAGAACTCATGTACAATCTTGTCATCATAAGCTCCTGGATTGTGAGTGAGACAATAATGAATCCCTTGATTCACTATGTGTTTAACAACATCTTCCATAGCATCAGTGGGATGCTTCTTCAGGATTTTTTCAAAGTCGAATAGAGCTCCAAAAATGACTTTCATTGTCATGGCGTTTGGTTTCAGAGAGTGAGGGATCGGGAGTGTTTAAGGTTTCAGGGGGTTTCGAATGTAAAAGTGAGATATAAAAAGGATGAAGGGTCCTTTAAATACCTTTCCTTAAACAGTCATTTAAGAAAAGGGGTATAACGGTCTATAACCTAAAATTTATGAGTTTTTGAATTCTGGACCAAAACTTATAATTAAATTTGTCCAAAATCTAACTCACATGGAATTTAATTCAATTTAAAATGTTACACGTATTCAAACATTTTATTAATTAAAATGCTGAATAAATCCAAAATGTCAGTAACTTAGTACAAACGTTTCTGAATTTGTAGTGCTCCATTTAATTTTCAGAATTGTACAAAGTACTGTAAATTTCCTAAGTTTGCAGTTGACAATCTTAGAATATGGAAATCTACAGTTGTGAGGAATTTGCAGCCCAGGGCTAAGTCTACAACTGTAGAGTTAGCAACTCTGCAGTTGAGTGACTTTGCAGCTGCAATTTTCCTTTTCAATGAGTTTCCAATTTTCTAGGTTTGTCTTAGCAATTTAATGATTTTCACAGAGGCTTCTTACAATTCTAACATTCCCAAATTACTCTCAAGATTGAAAATCTTGATTCACACAAAGGTTTAGTGAAAATATCAGCAAGATTCAAGCTAGTATGAATCTTTATCATTTTCACATCCTTTCTTTCAACATGATCTCTTATGAAATGATGCCTTACATCTATGTGTTTTGATCTAGAGTGTAAAACTGGATTCTGTGTAATAACAATAGCACTTGTATTGTCACAGAATATAGTTGTTTCTCTTGCATCAATCCCATAGTCTTGTAATTGATATTGCATCCATAAGATCTGTGCACAACAACTTCTAGCAGCAATGTATTCTGCCTCAGCTGTAGACAGAGCAATAAAATTTTACTTTTTACTGTGCCATGCCACCAACCTTTCACCTAGGAATTGACAAATCCCACTAGTACTCTTCCTATCAATTTTGCATCCTGCAAAATCTGAGTCAGTAACCAACGAGTTCAATTCCTCCTTCTTTAGGATACCATAATCCTAGATTTTGTGTGGATTTGACATATTTGATGATCTTCTTTACATCATTTAAGTGTGATTCCTTAGGATTAACTTGGAATCTAGCACATACACCTACTGCAAACATGATATCAGGTCTGATAGCTGTAAGGTATAGCAATGATCCAATTAACCTCCTATACTTGGTTACATCAACACTTTTACAATTCTCATCTTTGTCAAGACTCACAGAAGGTGTCATAGGTATATTGGTAGGCCTAGAGCTGTCCATTCCAAATCTTTTGATAAGCTCTTAAGTATAAAGGGCTTTTCTAAGCTTATAAACCATGTCTTCAGCTGTAGATTCCTCAAATCCTGGTGGTTGTTCAACATACACTTCTTCTGATAGTAAACCATTTAGAAATGCACTCTTTGCATCTATTTGGTAGACTGTAAAGTTCATATGTGCAACATAGGCTAGAAATATTCTTATAACTTCTAATCTTGCAACTGGGGCAAAGGATTCATCAAAATCTATGCCTTCAGATTGACAATAGCCTTGAGCAACTAGCCTTGCTTTATTTCTGGTCACAATTCCATCTTCATCAAGTTTATTCTTAAATACCCACCTTGTTCCAATCACTTTGTGATTCCTAGGTCTTGGAACAAGTTCCCATATTTGATTTCTCTCAAAACCATTCAATTCTTCTTGCATTGCAATAATCCAATTGACATCTTGCAGTGCTTCATGAATATTAGTAGGTTCTGAAGATGAAAGAAATGTAGCAAACATTGCCTCACGGATTTGTTTTCTGGTTTTTACAGCATGTGATGGGTTTCCAATTACATGCTCAGGGGGGTGATCTTTCAACCAAATCAAATCTGATATAGGTTCTAGTATTTGATCATTGTTCTCTACAGCTGTAGATTCACCTACTGCAGACTCATCATGTCCTTTTGTTGGTGTTTCTACTTCTGTTTGAACATTCTCATAAACTAGATCTTCAACATTCTCTTATGGAGGTAACTCAACTATCACAGTGCCAAAGCCTTTGTTGATCAATTCTACAGGAGTTTTGATCTCAACATACTGCTGTTGACTTCTGACTGTAGAGTTGTCCTCTTTAGAGTCTTCAATAATTTCTTCAGGGGAGCTATGTTGTTCATAAAAAACAACATGATGCGACTCTTCCACAATCATTAATCTCTTATTATACACTCTAAATGCTTTGCTAACATTAGAATAACCTAGAAAGATACCTTCATCTGACTTTGAATCAAAAGTCTTGAGGTGTTCTTTTCCATTATTCAGTATGAAGCATTTACATCCAAATATGTGTAGATAAGAGATATTAGGAGTCCTTCCTTTCCATAATTCATATGGAGTCTTCTTATGATCCTTAACAATTAAGCATGTATTTTGGGTATAACATGCAGTGCTTGTTGCTTCTGCCCAAAATTTCTTAGGCAATTTTGCTTCAACAATCATTGTTCTGGCTGCTTCCTTGAGTGTTCTATTCTTTCTTTCTGCAACTCCATTTTGCTGTGGGGTTCTAGCTGCAGAGTATTCATGCATTATGCCATATAGTGAGCAATACTCTTCAATAACTTGATTTGTGAATTATGTTCCTCTATCTGATCTGATCTTCACAATCTTCAAGTTCTTTTCATTTTGAATCCTTCTCAATAGTTCTGGTAGCCTCTGTAGAGTTTCACTCTTCTTTCTTAGGAATAATGTCCAAGAAAATCTTGAGTAATCATCTACTACAACCAAAGTATACTTCTTTCCACTTATACTTACAGGTTCTATGGGTCCAAAAAGATCCATATGCAGTAATTCAAGTGTTCTTGAAGTGCTTGGGTGTGTTTTGCTCTTGAAAGTCTTTTTGATTTGTTTCCCTTTAACACAGGCATCACATAAGTGTTCCTTCCTGAACTTAGTGTTTGGCAGACCTCTTACAAGTCTGTTATTCACAAGTTCATTCATGGTTTTGAAGTTTATGTGATTCATCCTTTTGTGCCATAGCCAACTAACTTCATTGGAACTATTAGCTAGAAAACATGTAGTTTCAGCTGTAGAGTTCCACTCTACAATGTAAACATTCCCCTTTCTAGTTCCTGTCAGTTTGGTGGTTTGGGATTCAACATCTTTGACTATGCAAGTGTCATGTGTAAAGTCTACAGTGTAGCCTTTGTCGCAAAATTGACTCACAGTATGCAAGTTATGCTTTAAACTATCTACCAAGTAAACATCATTGATTTGAACATTTCCTTTGAGTAGACATCCTGATCCTTTAGCTGTTCCACTAGCATTATCACCAAAAACAACCTTAGGACCTTTGTGATCTTTCACATATTGTAACAAGCTTCGATCTCCAGTCATATGTCTTGCACAACCACTGTCTATGTACCAAATCTCTCTTTTGGTGGTTGTAACATGTCCCTGCAAAATAAAGTGAGTGATTTAGAAATCCAATATTTTGGATTTCCTCCAGTGTTACTCTTTGCAATCCAAGCCTTTTTAGGAGCTGTAGAGTTGTTAATTCTACAGTTCTTGCTTGATTCTCCTCTTTGAGTACTTGAAGAGGAAGACATATCTGACATATTTCCATTCCAGAATCTGTCAAAGTTGAGTCTTCTTTCCATATCCAATCTATGAAAGACTTCTTCTTCTGACTGTATATTTGATTCTGCAGTTGGTTTTAGAATCATGTTTTGCAACATGTTTGAAACATCTTCTTCAGCATCATTCATGATCTCCTTAATCTTTTGTTGTCTTCTAGGTGACAATTCTTTGAATGAGTTTAAGAATTTCAGATCTTCTGGCTGTAGAGTTGAGTTTACAGCTTCTTCAGGGGTTGATTCTTTGATGAACTTCCTTTCCGGTCTTGGAATTGACTTTTGCAAGTATTTTATCCAGACAAAAGGATTATATCCTATTCCAGTTAAGTCCTTTGAATGTCTTTGCTCAGACAACATCTTCTTCAACTGTTTGGATGACTTTCCAAAACAATCTAACTTCTTTTGATAATAGGCATAGCTTTCTTCAAGCTCAGCTATCATAAGTTCTTGAGTTCTGATTGTTTCTTTCAATTCAGCACAGTCTGCAGCTCTACAACTTGCTTCGTTGAAGAGTTCTTCATTGTCATTTTTCAGACAACTGTAACCTTCTTTAAGTTCTTGTAGAATCTGCAGTTGTGTTTCAGCATCTTCCAATCCAGCTAACAAAGCTTTAACATGTTCCCTTCCAATATGATTATCTCTTCTAAGATCTTCATTTTCTTCTTGTAATCTTTGGATTGCACTAAGCATGTCACTGGAAGAATCCTTTTCTGTAATATAACTTGATGATGATGAGCATACCTCTTCATCTTTAGCCATAAGACAGACCAGGGCTTCTTCATCTGAATCTGTAGAGCCAGAGTCTTCTAAATCTGCAGTTGACTTTTGAGAAGAAGAGGGACAATCTTCCTGATTTTTATCAAACTCAGAAAGTAGTGCTCTAATTCTCTCGTTGTCAAACTTCTTCTTTCTATCTTTTCTGATTCTCTTTTCTTCATCTGTATATTTTTCAGCTTTGGGGTATGGACAATCCTTGATGTAATGTCCTGGTTTTCTGCAGTTATAGCACAAATAAGTTGAGTTAGGTGCTGTAGATTTCACCTTACCATCTTCTTTTGGTGTGAACTGCTTCTTCTTAGTCCATTTGCCAAATTTCTTGAGCTGCTTTATAAAAAGAGCCAAGTCTTCATCATCAGAACTTGTAGCTTAGGGTTGTCAGCCACTAGAGCAGTAACCTTACTGCTGTTAGGTTCTTTTCTTCTACTTATGTCAAATTCATAAGCCTTCAGGTCTGAAAAGAGTTCAAAGGTGGATATCTTTGATAAATTCTTTGATTCTCTCATAGCAATGACCTTCATGTCCCATTCAGATGGTAAGCCTCTGAGAACCTTCATGTTCATTTCTCTTTGTGAGTAATCTTTACCAAGCGAGTCTAGCTCATTAAGAATCTCAATGAATCTTGACTCAAACTTTTCAAGAGTTTCACCAGATTTCATCTTGAAGTTCTCAAACTTTTGAACTGCTATCATGAGTTTGTTTTCCTTGACTTGTTCAGTTCCTTCACAAATCATTTCCAACTTTTCCCATATATCTTTTGCAGTTTTACAGTTTTTGATCTTGCTAAACACAATTTTATGAAGTGAATGATAAATAGTGTTCTTTGCAACATTGTCAAGATTAGACCTTCTCTTGTCATCCTCTGTCCATTCCCTTCTAGGTTTGGGGATGATCTGAGCTAGTCCAGCTGACTGATCAGCTGTAGTATTAACCTTCATAACATGTATAGGACCATCCTCTATGATAGACCACATCTCATCATTGATTGCAGACAAATATGCTTGCATTCTAATTTTCCATTCATCACAGTCCTCAGCAGAGAACATTGGATCCTTGGATTTCACCATCTTGGGAGCCATGCATGTATGCAGGTGTGTTTTTCAAAAATAAAAAGGATCTAGCTAGGTACTGATCAAAGCAGTGGCAAGCCAACTGCTCTGATATCACTTGTTGGTCCCTTAAAGTGGTCAAGGTCTAGAGGGGGGGGGGTGAATAGACCTTGAAACAAAAATAGATTTTCAAACTTTTCAAAAGTGGGGATTCTAGAACCTTACAGTAGCCTCTATAAGTTCAAAAACAACAAGTCTACAAGATTTTTAAAAACAGGACCACAAAGGTTACAGCTGTGGACTAAAGAAGTCTATAGCTGCAGAGTTTAAAAAAAAACTTGCAAATAAAAGATCACTTGTAGACAAAAGATCAGAGGGATTCTCACACTTAAAAGTGTATTGAGAATACTCTAATGTGCAGCGGAAATAAGTGAGTGTTAATGAAAAATAATATAAACAGACTTAACAATTGAGTGACATAGAGAAGTCTACCGCTGTAGAGTCAGTTTTTCTTTGTGAAAACCACAAAGTTTTATGCACTAGATTTCCAAAAGAATTATGAATGTAACAGATAAATTAAATATGCAGAACTAGAATATAAATGACAGAAAGTAAATAGACCAAAATTTATAGTGGTTCAGTGTCTATAAAAAAGACCACCTACATCCACTGTTACACCACTTAAGTGCCAAATTCACTAAAATGAGATCACTCAGATCAATACAAGTAGTTCCCCCTTAGAACTAGGTTCACTTAGATTCCTATTCTAACAAGTGATTAAACTACCCTATTCACTCAAAATACAACTCACAAAGAGTTTACAAAAACCTCACAAAGAGATATCTACACAAAGTAGAAATATAAAATAGGTGAGGGAACAACAACAAAAGGGTGTGATTCTTTCTAAGAAAATCCTAACCAACTATCCTATGAATCACAAAGAAAGATAAAAACAATAAAGCTCTCTCAGAAAGTTTATTGGCTGTAGACTTGCTTAAGCAGAATGCTTGTATGCTCAGGGTTGTTGTTGTTGCTTCCTCTGAGGACTTCTTCTATTTATAGATTGAGTGGTGTGACTTATCCGTTGAGAAATTCAAATTTAAATTCTGGATAAGGCTCCTCTCTCTCTATTGGCATGTGTGAGGTGGTCCTCATCCATCACACAAGATAGTACTGCTTGTACTATTGTCATTTTCTTCAGAATTCTGGCTGTCTTCAAACTAATCTTCATTATCCTCCAGAATTAAAGAAATATCCTCCACTTAAGTACAGTTTAGTGAGTGCATGAGAGCTACACTAATTGTGCTTAAGGGTCTTCAAAATCTTCAAATAATCTATGACTTGTACTTCCTCTTCAAATGGTTCTTTCAGCTGTAGGGTCTTCAACCTTGCAGCTGTAGAGTCCTGTCAATATAAAAAAAAAATTGGCTGTAGAGAAACCTTAGAGCTGTTGGGTCATGTCTGGCTGTAGAATGATCAAGTATACAGCTGCAGACTTCACTTACAACTATAAGTTTCAAACACCAATTTCCTTAGAACAAATGTTAGATCATATTATTCAATTAAACACATTGTTTTGCACACATCAAAATCTAAGCCAAGGTACTTAACAACTATCACTTTTCTTAAATATATTTTTCACATTTTATTATCATCCTCACTTCTTTTTTTGCTGGTCTAATATATGAGACTGTCACACACATATTCCTTTCAAGTTCTTAAATTAGAATTGGATAACAAATAATCTTGATTGTGTTTGGATGGAGGGATTTAAGGCTATGGATTATAAATCCACAACCTAAGTTTATTCCACCTATTTGTGTAAAATATTCATATTGATGTATTTAAAATCCTTAGCTTTAATTCTAGTTCAAATTTTGGGGAATTTCAAATACTTATCAAAATCATGTCATTCACTACTAAACATTTGGGCCTAGACAGCTCTAGTTGGAGGACTATTTTAATAACAGCTCTCCAAAGCTCCTTGGAGAGTGGTTGTTTCAAAACCACTTTATAAAATCTACTTAGAGAGCAGTTTTCAACCGCTGTCTAAGATCTAGGGCTAAGACAACATTTCAAAACCCTTGTCTAAGATCTATAGCTTAGAATAAAGAAATTTTCAGTTTAAAAATTATTTAAAAATTAATTTAATATATATAAATGTTATAATAGTATAATATTGATTACTTTTAATTTATTAATTACATTTATTAATAATATTTCATTAAAATAATAAAAAATTACGTTTATACATGTACTCATGTTAATAAATAGTGAAATTTTTTTTAAAAAAATATTATTTCATATTTTTAGTAAAAATATTTTAATTAAAATGATATAAAAAAGGAATACATATTATAAGTACTCGTGCCAATAAAATTTGATTATAAAGATGATTATTTTATAATTTTATAATTTAAAAATTAACTTTAAATTACTTAATTAATTAATTATATATATATATATATTAAAAATAGTTTAATAAAATTGATCAAGAAACACCACTACTACAATTTTGAGCTTGCATAGCTCTTCTTAGAGAGCTCTAATGTCAATGAGCTCTCTAAGTGAGGGCAAATGAGCTCTCTTAAATATGAACAAAAAAGAATATATATATATCACTAATATAGCGGTTTGAAACCGCTTAACCAAAAAAAAAAATAATTAAACTGCATTCTGGCCTCTAAAGTAATTCTTCTCATCAACGTCTTAACCTTTACTTTGGTTAATTTCTGTAGCTTCTAACATGTAATTAATTATATATGCAGATGAAAACGCTTGTAAGAAGCATTATATCGATCACTTAGGGAGGATATATATTGAGTGGAGGATGGAAAAAACTTACAACATTAATTCACCTCCCCCTCCTTGGTGATGCCGCTTCTCAATCCCCAATCGTATTTTTATTTTGATGTCTTTTGTTGTAATTTGATTTCTCATGTTCTTGAGTGTGCTGTTTTTGTTCGTGTTTGTGGTGTGCTCGTCTGTTGTATCGGTTGAACAATAATAATTGGGGATTTGTGTTTTCTATTTGTCTTTGTTGTTCCTTACTAGTTTAATTTTAATTTTTTTTTTGGTCAGATATTTATGTTTAAAATTAAACCACAAACATACCGATGAGTTTCTCTACTCCACCTTTCCAGGAAAGTGCTTTCAGTTGGGTTCAATCACAAGCCTTTGATTGTGATAAATATGAAAAAAGTTTACGTCATTTAAAAGTTAGAACATGATGGGAGATGATAGAATCAATTTCATATAAAAAATAGAAAATGTAAAAAGTAAGTCTTAAGAGAAAAACATAAATGCTATTACAAAAATATTACTTCACTTGATTTTTTCGCTAAAAACAAAAAGAAGATGATTTCATTCAATTTTATATAAATTAAAAAGAACAAAATAATGATTTAGTTATTCTCTTGAGAATATAGCAGTAATACTCTCCTTCATCAAGAAACAATGTGCTCAAGAAAGGAAAATCAGATTATTTTATATAAATTAAAAAGGAAAAAATAATGATTTGGTTATTCTCTTGAGAATATAGCGGTAATTCTCTCCTTCATCAAGAAACAACGTGCTCAAGAAAGGAAAATAGGATTGTGATGTGTGTTGATGAAATTTTCATAAACACGATTATGTGGCTGAAATAACCTCGATTACACCAACAATATGCTGAAATAGATGTGTATGTGAAGTTTTATATGTAAGCGGGTAGGTCGTATATAAACACGTCGTTTAGGCAGCACTTTGTTATGGGGTAAATTTTGTATTCTTTATTCGAATGAATTCGATTACATTATATAGAAAATACAAGCTACTGGATCGTCACCAACCTGCTTCATCATAAGTTGCTGGTCAGCAGCCTACTTCACTATAAGCGGCTGAACAGCTACCTGCTTTATAAGCTGCTGACTCATCACCAGCTTGATTCACTAATAGGTGGTGACTCGTCACAACTTTCTTCGATCTCATTCTTTCTTCGTGCTCGATCAATTCTTTTGGACACGTCAATCCATACTTGATTAATTACTTCCTTAAGATCGCACGTCAATTATTTCATCAACAGTTGCCCCCTAGCCTGATTTTTGTTTGATCATTAGATGAATAATGAGCATCAGACTATTTGAATCTTTACAAGATTTCTCCAGTGTAAGGAAATAGATTGAGCTTGAATTGATCTGTCTTTTTCTTTGTGCTTGTATTTCCTTGTATTCATGCATAGATGCACCAAGTGTGGCTTCGCAGGATTCCGTAACCTGGATTACGAGTATATAGAAGGACGCTACAGGCCTCGTTAAAAATCTAGCTGTAAATCATCCTTGTGGATAAACCGGTCTTAGGGAAAAAAGAGTACCGTGCAATCCTTCCAGATACCCGTAGGCTATTTGAATCCCTGCGTTCATTGCTCTATTCATGCGGGTTGAGTGAGCATTGGCTTCTTGTGTTTCTTTATAACTGCAAGTAGATGCATTAAAAAATAATTTGCAGCTTTTCGATCTTTCTGGCGATCCTTTGTGCTTTGTTATTGCTGGAATATTCAATGTATAGTTTCTTGACGAGCGCTTCCGCTTAGTTACTTTGCGACTTTCGTTGTTGTATCGGGGCTTTCTTTCTCATACTAATGGATGAAACTTAGCCAGCCGAGATGCCATCATTCACTCCGGTCAAAGAATAAATTACTCCTGCCGCTGGTGGATATGCCCCCAACTGTTTAGGCTTGTTTGCTTTAGCATTTTGTGTCTTCTTCAGTGTGGAGAACTTTTGGCTGTACTAATTGAAGTAGGGACTACTCTTGCTTCTTTTGATCATAACATGTATCTCAATTCTGAAAATGACATGAAATGTTATTTTTGCCTCTCATCATGCGCTGCCTGTTATTTAATGGTGTTTCTCCTGGGATTATTCTAAAATCTGGAGTTTTCTCCTGAGATCTTTCCCTTTGGAGTACTCTTGGTCTTTTCATCGTAAATGGACATTCATCTTCATCATGCCAATTTCTTGTCAGGAGCATTTATCAGTTTTTAAATTCTGTCATTCTTTATGCTGCCCCCAAGGTCAATCTAGCTAAAGCTTCCTTTGCTTGCTGCTTGTGATCAGTATGAATTCGAGCTTTTTTGCTTCTTGATGATTTCTTGCTTGAGTCTTGAGCTACCTGCTTGAGTCAGACAACCAGCTAATTGCTCTTAATCAACATCATCTTCTGCCCCCCATTCAACTGTTTATTGTGATTTATGATCAAGAGTTGAATGATTTGAAATGTTCCGGGGTATCGCCAACCTGCATTGTTGATAAAGGCGGGATGATCATTGCTCATAAGAATAGTATAATCTCCTTCAAGAAGGATCATTGCTTCAAGAAGGCGCATCGCCTATATAGGCGTAATCATGCCTCTGGGAGGCACATCGTGGCATCGTTTATAAAGACGGAATAATCATGCCTTCAAGAAGGATTATTGCTTCGAGAAGGCACATCGCCTATATAGGCGGCATCGTCAATATAGGCGGGATGGTCATCGCCTATAAATACGGGATAATCATGCCTTCAAGAAGGATTATCGTTTCAAGAAGGCGCATCGCCTATATAGGCGAAATCATACCTCTGGGAGGTGCATCGCCTATGTAGGCGGCATCGTCAATATAGGCGGGATGGTCATCGCCTATAAAGACGGAATACTCGAGTCATCGCCTATAAAGGTGGAATCATCATGCCTTCAAGATGGATTATTGCTTCGAGAAGGAGCATCGCCTATATAGGCGGAATCATGCCTTTGGGAGGCGCATCGCCTATGTTGGCGGCATCGTCAATATAGGCTGGATATCATCGCCTGTAAAGACGGGTTAATCGTGCATAAAGGCATTTAGTGATAATCATGCCTAAGGGCATCTGGTGGGGGCAGTTCTCTCTTTTGGGCAAATGCCTCGAGAACTTTATCTGGTGATATATCTGTGACTTTTCTTCCTTAATACTTCAGGAAGTGTCAACCTCGTTCTAGTTTATATTGGTATCAAGGCCTTCCTCGAAATAATATTGACGAAGGCTACTTTCCTCGAGATGGATATATCTTTCAGTACGTGCTAGTTCCTCTAAATTGTTTGTCTGTGCCTGATATTTTTTATGGAATCAGCACGATATCTTCTTTATTGAGGTACTAGTAGCTTGTAATGTGGATGATCGCTCTAGAGTGAACAAAGAGATAAATGTGTCATCTACCAAAGCATGGTTAGAGAATGAAAACTCTATTTATCGGGAAATAGTTGGAGTTTTCTTCACGAAGTGTGATTGCTGGCAATCCTTTCAAAGGAATGCTTGGGATCGGCTTGCCATTCCATGCACTTGCTGGTGTAGTATCCAATGTTATGATGATTCGCATAATATTTTTTGCAGGCGGAACCATCGTGTTGGAAGGCATGCCTTGGAGTAAGGATCATAGCCTTTCTTCATTTGATATTATTATCTTTGGCCCGGTTCCTTTGATATTGTTATTCTTGGGCTGGTTCATGCTTTGCTCCTTTGTTCCTGTTCTGATATGTAATCTAACTCATTTAGTGGAATGAAATGTTATTTTCTTTTATCCTCATATGTTGCTTGTTATTTCATTGTGCTCCCTCGCTCTACATTCACCCTTCGGAGCTCGGGAAATTTCCAAGCCCTCGTACATTTAAAAGGTAGCTTTTATTGTCATAATGCTCAATTCTTGTCTGGGACACTTCTTCTTTCTAATACTGTAATGTCTCCTCTTAAGAAACGCATTTTGGTGGCTTTGGCGTATAACGGCCTTAGCCTCATTTCAAGCAACGTCGTATTATTAAGACAACAGCTTTAAAAAGCCATCTATCTTACATATAACACTTCATTCTTGTTAAGACAGTAGCTTTGGTTTTGCCTTGTCTTGCAAGGTGTCCAATGTTTTGAGTCTTTGAACTTGAGCATTTTGCATGATCCTGGATCATAGGAATTTTGCATGTAACAATAGCATATAGGGCATGTTATTTTTGCATTTATCTTTGTACAAAATGATAAATTTATAGTCTCGCCCTTTTGCACAAGATATATATATATATATATACACGAAAACTTCCCCGATATCAGAGTTGGTGAATTAGGCGACTTGAGGCCTTTTCGTGGGAAATTTCTTCATGGCCTTCTCGTGGGAAATTTCTTCATTAAATTTAATAGTTCTCCGTCTTCGTAAAACTCCGCAATTGCCGCAACAGGTCCCGAAATTCATCAATGTTTTGTTTGATACTTCGGCAGTATGCGCTATGCTTGTTGGGATTCCTCTTGCTTTTATATTGTCTGGTCTTCTGAGGAACGTCAAAAGGTCTTCTGCTTCTGATGACATTATAATTTCGTTCAATTGGGATGCCAAGCATTTGATCCGTCTCTTCTTTGAATATTGTTTCTTTGAACTCTTCCCTTGCCCCAGTTTCTTCGTCTTTTTCGTGTAATGCTTCTTGTACAGCAGTGAAGATTCTTACTTTACTCTTGGATTTGGAATAGATCTCGGGACATCTAAGGTACAATCTTTTACCGAAGTTTGGTTCCTTTCTTCATGGCTATAACTTTTATATCTTCACTCACTGTTTTACCTTCAAATAATATTTTATTGAATCGTTCCAAACGACATCGATCCGATTCTTTATCTCCCACTGAAATTTGTATTTTTGGGATCTAGTTTTCCTTCATACAACATTATTGTCGAATACTGAACTTTTCTGAATGGCTGCTTCTAGAATAATAGGAGATTGAGGCGATGTTGGTGATTGTGAGCTTATGTTGTCCTCTGAATGAGTTGATAACTTTGCTTGTAGGTCTTCGATTAATATTTTCATCTTTAGAGGATCTATTCTCGGGAAGCTGTTCATGATCCAATCATCTTAAGCGAGAGGATTCACGCAGTCCTTCACTTTGAATAGACACTCCAGATTCTCGTTGCGACCTATTTGCTTTATTAGGATCTAGCTTCTCTACCACCGGTTGCATTGATTTATCTTGGACGGGTCATCGTTCTGTAATGTCGCTCCATGATGGGTTGTGTATTGATTCCTCCGTGCTCTTCGATTGCATTTGCTCTCTTTTATCTTGATTGAGAAACATGGGCCGGAGCCTTTGATTTGGAGCTTTCGGCACTTCTTCTTGATTTACACTTTTTGTCACTTTCGGCGGATGAATAATTCATTGGGCCCTTAGAGTTGTGATCTTCCTTGTCGATCTGCTATTTGAGCTTGCAAGCGATGCTTTTTAAATTTGCCACTTCAAGTTGAAAATATGTTGATAATTCGCCAGTGATCAATTTGAGAGTTGGTAGATAATTTGTCATCGACAATCTTGATAATATGCGATCAGCAGCAATGGGCGGACCATTAATTGGAGTTAGAGGCCTTATTTTTAGATTATTCGGGAAATGAGGGATCTTCGCGGGCAAGACCCCTAATTTTTTGTTCTTCTTGAGTCACAAATATCTTTAGTAAATAAGGCCACTAATTTTCTTTGCATTGCCAATTTATCTGCAAGGTTTTTTGGCGATCATTCTGAAAATGGGCCAATAACTTCTTTGCAACTTGTTCCTCTCACTGAGCTATCCAAGTTGGTAAGTAGTAAACAATTATGAGGTTGCGATCTTGAAAGAGGCTGCTAACTTTTAACTTGCTCTGAATTCTTCTAGTTGCAAGCGAAGATCTTCAAGGATGATTGGCAATTTTTCTGGAAGTATGTCGGCAATTTCTTTGTAAGCAAATATATTTTCTGGTGTGGAACTGGAATTAATCTTGCCAAAAATTGTTGCCAATAAATTTTTATCCGCAAGGTCATCAACTTCTCACTTCTTCTTTTTTTCTTTTTCTTGTCGGCACAGTCGTTCTCTTTCATCAATTTGAGAAGTATATGTTAGAGCTCTTGGGGGCTTGTTCAAAATGGTGATCTTGCTCTTTAATTTTGTAGCTGAGTTATTTGAGCTGGCGAGTAGAGAATAACTCTGAAGTTGTCTTTAATCTTGTAATCAGGCCAATAACTTTAAATTTCAGGAGCTGCAAATTGTCTTCAACTGGCAAGGACAATAACTTCTGAGATTAATTCTTGAGCTGCAACTGGACTTAATGAACAAGGCTGTCAATTTTCTGTAATTCTTGGTCTATGAATGATCTTTGTTGCAAGGGCTTCATTTCTTGAATTTAATTGCTTTAGCAAGCAAGTCTTCTTTTCTTGTTCTGTCGCTTAAATTAATTGTTTTAGCAAGCGATTTTCCTCCTGTTGCGTAATTTATTTTTCAATTCTTTAATAAGAAATTTTATTCCTCTAGAATTTAATTTCTTTAAGAAGCATTTTTTTCTCTGGAATTTAATTACTTTAAGAAGCAATTTTTCCCTCAGGGAATTTAATTGCTTTAAGAAGTAATTTTTTTCTCTGGGAATTAAACTGCTTTAAGAAGTAATTTTTTTCTCTGAAATCTGAAAAATGAATTTTTCCTCTTTGGAATTTTTATTCTCCTAAATTAATCTTAATTCTTTGCAAGATTAATTTATTTGAGATGGACCACAATAATTAATTAATCTTGATCCAAATAAATGAATTAATATAAGCCCATGCATCTGCAATAATTTTTAGTAAAAAATCAAATTGGCCCAAATATATTTATTTAGCCTGAAAATGGGCCAAACTTGTTTTAGATCCTGCAACAGATTCTATATATACTAAGTAAAAACTAAGACCAAAATATATGATGATTTCGCAGCAATATATATATATATATATATATTCTGAAACCATGCATACATCTCGGTCAATCCCTCTGATCGAGATAGGAAACAGAGCCCAAGAAATATTAGAGCATATTCTGTGTGAGGTTCTCCCAAAACATGCCGATGAACAGATAACCGGCCTAGCTTTATACGCGAACGGATTACACTATATATTGACGAGCGGTTATGCCAACATTTATAGGAATCTTTATCTGCCCAACAGCTAAGCACCAGGGGTTTTTTTAATGTTAATTAACATACAAAATAAATCTTCATAAATAACATCAATAAAATCTTATTGGCTAGCTACTTGGTCTCCTCTGGTATGGGCGAGCTTCTCTTCATCTGGGCGAGCTTCCCTTCGTCTGGGCTAGCTTCTCTTCGTCTGGGCGAGCTTCCCTTCGTCTGGGCTAGCTTCTCCATGTTGGCTAACTTCTCAGCCTTAGAAGTATCATGATGTGGACGAGCTGGGGGGCAAATGATGATAGACGAACTAAAGCGAACCACTAATGAAGGATTACAAGGATAAATAACCATGGCTGAGGAGCTGGCCAGCATGAAGGCTGAGAAGCTAGCCCAGACGAAGGGAAGCTCGCCCAGATGAAGGGAAGCTCGCCCAGACGAAGAGAAGCTAGCCCAGACGTAGGGAAGCTCGCCCAGATGAAGAGAAGCTCGCCAAGTAGCTCACCAATACTAGAGGAGACCAAGCCGAAGTCCATCTCTATATTACACCAAAAACTACACAAGGCAATAAAGCTCACCCAGAAGCTCGCCTAGAACCAGCGTACAGACATTAGTCATGTAGGTAGCAAGTAACAATGTAGTAGGATAAAGCTTGTAAAGGTAGCATGGTGGTGAACCAAGACAAGGGTTGAGGACACTTGTCAACACCTAAGGCCAAATAGGCCCACAAAGTACCGCCACACACAGGTACACCTGTAAATACGTCTCTCTTGTATCATTCTCTTTGGAAGTTAACCATAATACAACAATTACTTTCTCTCTAAACTCTCACTTTCTCTCTCTATATTATCCATCTAAGAACAAATATTCTTAGATTATTGTTTGGTAGAATTGTATGTTATAGTAGCCACATAAAAACACCATTAGTAAATTCTATCAACACACGATTTCCTTAAAACAAAATATGACCCTCACTCTAGGTGCTTAATGAATATTTGGAACACTTGTTTCCCAGGATACAACGATGAAAAACAACGATATAGCACAATATCTTACTTAAACGAACTGAGATATTGTTCGTAATATCAACAGAGTAAGAACGAATTTGGCAGAATATATGGGCAAAAGAATGTGGTTAATTGCCGGAAAATATCTGAATATTTTTTCCACTCAAATGTTGTATATCTTGTAATTCTTGTGTTTCTTGCAACACATAAAAATACTATTTATAGTATTCAAAAATGACTGTTGGAGTTTGGCCATAAAGACCCACAAATGGTCTTGACCGTAACCGACAAAACGTCTGAATTAATTGCATTTAACTCAGGTTTTTAAGTTTCAAAACGTGTTGTAACTGTAGAGATTTTGAAATCTCAGCAGGCCTGAAAAAGCCCCTCAGTATAGTCCTTCAGTCAGGTCAGGAAGGACCTGTCAGGAACCTTCAGGACTCAGGTCAGGATGACCCAGACTCAGGTTAGCATCCAACAAAACATTCCTGAGTCGGGAAATAAAATTTTAGGCAAAACTTAGCTTGTCAGGCCGCTACCTAATCGTTGCGACATTCGTGTCCGCAGGACGCGCCCACACACAAGTTCGAGGTTTTTAGGCGAAATTCGGCCATGATTTGCAACCCCCAGCGCGCACTCGTAGAGTGTGGATGAGCATAACCCCATGATTTTCTTATAAGCTAAGGATGAGTTTTTCCTTATATACCCACTTCCTCAACAACAATTTTCCAATGTGGGACAAGGCTTTTAGCCATTCCCTTCATTTCTCATTTCCCTCCCTTCCCATTTCTCATTTGTTACAACAAACTTAAAAATTCAATTTCTCATTCACCCAATATCGAAATTTGGCGAGTAATATACCGAATCGAAGCTCTCTTCGAGGAGCACAAATTCCAACACCTGCTTGACCATAAGCTGCTAACTCGTCACCAGCTTGATTCACTAATAGGTGGTGACTCGTCACAACTTTCTTCGATCTCGTTCTATCTTCATGTTCGATCAATTCTTTTGAATACGTCAATCCGAACTTGATTAATTACTTCTTTAAGCACGCATGCACATCGATTATTTCATTAACAACGTGGGAAAAATTAGAAAAAATACTAAAAAAGAAAAGGTTCTTGACAGATAATTATAGGCAAGACAATTTTCTAAAGTTTCACATTTCTAAGTAAAAAGCACAAATCATGAAAGATTAGACAGCTGAGTCTGAATTTAGACAATTGTATCTCATGAAGAAATGTGAAGTTGAAATAATTAAAAATTTAGACAACAAAATCTATACATATATAAAAGTTTTAATGAAGAGAGAGAGAAAAGTACGTTAATTAGAGTAAGTATAGTGCACTTGTTTTGTGGTGCAATAGTGAAGCTCACTTTCCAATAAACAGAATGAGTTAATTTTACTTTTCTTTTTCTTTTGTAATATTGTATCAATAATTTTAATTTTTAAAAATTTTTAGTCTAAAATCTATTTTTAACACATTATAAGTGTGTTTTCAATCAATTAATAAAGTGTAGAATCACTTTTTTTTGGAAGTAGGTGAGACCCAACTTTTTAAAAAATAAAGTGATTTTACATTTTATTAATTGATTGAAAATACACCCTATATTTCAAATTAATTATCTTTTAATTATTATTTTTAATTTAACATATATATTGCACATTTAAAAATAAAATTCAAATTTAAAACATTTATTTTATTATCTTAAAGTATTTATTAACATTTAAAGTGTTTATTATATCAAATGAAATGACTTTTAATTATTTATTTTGTTAAATTTATATTCATTTCATGAAATTTAGTACATATACAATTAAGAATTATACGAATAATTAAATAAATATAAAACATCCATATATTTACAGTATAATATTTTCAAATTAATAAAAATTGATAGTAACATAATTTAATTAAATCAATTGTTATATGGATCAACAAATTTAATTTTTAAATTTTTATTATAATTTATTTTACTATACTATCTTGCATTTAAAATTTATATAATATGTAGTTCGTCACTAGTTAGTTAGTAAAGAAGTTCGATGACATCAGTACGAATGTTTTTTGGTGGGCTCTAAAATTTTCGAATGTATTTCTCAGACCAAATTTTTGAGAATCTAATATTGTTTAGTCAACATTTATGTTTCAATGTAGCCAATTTTTTATTTGGTCAAGATAAGTAATTTTATTACAGGTTTCGAGAATTACCCTTGAGCACAGTACATAAAATCACCCTTGAGTATAATACATAAAATCAACAAAACAAATACAACAGAAAATTAAAAATTCCCAAGCCTAACAATGTAGCCATATCAAAACAAGCCATATTATATATTAAATAGTAACTGATATTTGGATCTTATAAATTCATGGAGTAATAGGTAAACTACCAGGTCTTGACTCAGTTTAGAGTTTTGCGACGGATGTTAATATCCGTTGTTAATTTTTGCTACGCCTATTTTAAGAGCAGAGTGTTTTTAGACTCAAATCCATCGCTAAACCTGTTTTATGACGGAATATCCATCCCAAAATTCATCTTTAAATAATATACTTTTCTAGAGTGTTATCAATTTCAATCCAATTTCTTTGATCGATCAGTAACACCTTATGAGCTACCAAAGACGAAATGAACACTCAACAAATCCTACATGCACATATAAATTCTTAAAAAGATTGAACACAACCTTAAAAAGATTTACCTCATGTATCAAGTATTGGTAAATTCTAACTAACAAAAATAAAAAGGAATGTCTAATTACCAATAAAAAATAACAAAATTAGAACAACAACAAATGCTATGTAATCAGGCCTTTGAATGAGGCCGAGTCTGCCTTGTCGTGGCGATTTCTCCAGAATTCCGGCGGTCCAAAAGAAGATCAAAATTGAATTGAATTTTTGGTACATAGTGTTCATCCCAAAATCACTATTTTCAGTATAATTAGCCCATTTCTAATACAAACAGTTTCAATAATCGAGCGAATACACTCTACACCAGATATGATATTTTAGAGACCATAATTTTTACTAAAACATCAACCAATTACTTATTCTCCTTTTGGATGGATATTTTTAACTCTCCTGTCCAAATGAATTATGCATGCATTATTGCATCCAACAACTATATATTAAAAAGGACAAAATTTATATAGAAATTTCTATTGTAGAAATTTTCAAAAATATATTTAAAATAAATATAAAGTGACGCGCGCCCCGCAGATTGACAACTAACCGCATAGATCACAGGGGTGAGTAGTATTCCCCATGCGAAAGCTAAGCATGTCACAACCTTTTCTATTCCACTACTTTTCTTTATTATTATTATTTTGTATTTTTTTTAAATTCAAATAATATTATGTAATAAATTTAAATTTTTGCTTTCAATTTATGTTACTCTATAGATAAATGAATGTTACTTTAAAGGAAAATATATGTTACTTCTTCTGTATAAAAAAATATATTTATCCTTATGTAACACGCATTTACTCATATAGTAACACAAATTGGAGAACAAATATGTGTTACTATTAGAGCAAATGTGTGTTACTATCTTATAAGATGTTATTTTAAATATATTCATTTGTTTTTATAGAATAAATATTTTTTCATATAATGCAAGAGCAAAATGTGTGTTAATATAAGAATAAATATTGATTATTCACAAATATTTATTTATTTTTATAGAAATAATTAATTTTTTCATTTAATAACCTATGTATTAAATTAAAAAATATATACATAAATTTAAAGGGATAATGAATAAATTAAAAAATACACATTTATTCACATAAAAATATATTTTGCCCACATAGTAACACATATTTGCCCATATAGTAACACAAATTGGGAGACAAATGTGTGTTACTATTAGAGCAAAAGTGTATTACTATATTATAAAATGTTGTTATTTTACATATATTAATTTGTTTTTATAGAATAAATTATTTTTCACATAATGCAAGAACAATATGTGTGTTACAATAAGAATAAATATTGATTATTCACAAATATTTATATATTTTTATAGAAATAATTATTTTTTTCATATAATAACATATGTATTACATGAAACAATATACCTAGATTTAAAGGGATGATGAATAAATTAAGAAATACATATTTATTCTCATAAAAATATATTTTGTCCATATAGTAACACATATTTGCCCATATAGTAACACAAACTGAGAGACAAATGTGTGTTACTATTAGAGCAAATGTGTGTTACTATCTTATAAAATATTGTTATTTACATATATTCATTATTTTATTAAATAAATAATTTTTCACATAATCTAAGAGCAAAATGTGTGTTACTATAAGAACAAATATTGATTATTCACAAATATTTACTTATTTTTATAGAAATAATTATTTTTTTCATATAATAACATATGTATTACATGAAACAATATACCTAGTTTTAAATGGATGATGAATAAATTAAGAAACACATATTTATTCTCATAAAAATATATTTTGCCCATATAGTAACACATATTTGCCCATATAGTAATACAAATTGGGAGACAAATGTGTGTTACTATATTATAAAATATTGTTATTTTACATATATTCATTTGTTTTTATAGAATAAATTATTTTTCACATAATGCAAGAGCAATATGTGTATTACAATAAGAATAAATATTGATTATTCACAAATATTTATATATTTTTATTGAAATAATTATTTTTTCCATATAATAACATATGTATTATATAAAACAATACACCTACATTTAAATGGATGATGAATAAATTAAGAAACACATATTTATTCTCATAAAAATATATTTTGTCCTTATAGTAACATACATTTGCCCATATTGTAATACAAGTTGGGAGACAAATTAATGTATGTTACTATTAGAGCAAATGTGTGTTACTGTAAAATTAAATATATATTACTATAAGATTAAATGTATATTATTATGTGTATATATATTTATTTGTATCATAATATTAAATGTACATTTTTAATTAATATAATAATTAAATTTTTTTTAAAATAAACTGTAAAAATAATGGCGCGGGTTGGACCTGGGAGATATGCATCGCCATGGAGTGTTGGGCCCCGCCCCGGCGAGAATTAGCATGTTGTAGTGTGTGGCCTTGGGAGGAAATTTACTTACGCAGGTCCCAGGGTGCGCGTGGGCATTGTCACATACTTTTTTTATATTTGAGAATTCTACGGTAGAATTTTCTACCCAAGTGTTGCTCATTAAAAAGGACTTTAAAACGGTTGTTATATGCCCTAACATTTATTGATGACAGCCTCATATATGGATGGAAGTTGGGAATATATAACATATATGTACCACTTGGACCACAACGACTGCATGCATGTAAATTAGTTATCAATGGAAAATACTGTAAATTTATTTTTGGAATGACATTCTATTTATATTTTTATTTATCAATAATAGCAAACACATAAGAGTAGGTATCGCATGAAAGGGTTCGTTTCAAAATATAAGGATGTAAAATTTTAAATGAAAGACTGACTCTGTCTTTTTCGTTAATTTGACTGAAGGGTAATACAAAATTACGAAAAAAACACTCTATACAATTAATTATAAGAAAATATGATAAATTAAATGAATTTACATTATGTGATGGTCTCATATGCAACTGGTATACGGTGAACTCACTCAACAATTTATGGTATTAAAAACTGTGGACTCATTACGCTGATAAGTATGGATTGAATATACTGAAAAATATACAATGAAAATCAGTACCAATGTAAATTTTTCCATATAATCAATCAACACTCTTCACTATAATCAACACATACCTTTCAATATAAACAATCTCAACAGTTGAGTAACTAAGGTAAATTCAACCCCTATTTTGTGTTTAGACATTTATGAAAGCCCCCACTTGTAAATTAACCCCTCTTTTTATACATATATATATAATATATATTTATATATTTAGTTTTATAGAATTAATTATTTTTCCATATAATAACAAATGTGAAATAGTAAAAAATGTTGTTGGTCCATTAATGGTAAAGGTCTAGAGGTAGAGGATTAATAAACCTGCACATAAAGTTATAAAAATTTTAAAACAAAGTTTAAACTAGAGTCTTCTCAATAGTTTTATTTAAAAATGAACGAATGTTTTTCACAAAAGTTAATTGAGAGCAAAGCAAGTAATAACTCAACTTGTAGATAACTTTTCAGAGGTATTTCTCACATTTTATAAAGTGTAATGAGAAACTTTTGTGTGCAGCAGAAATAGTGTAAGTGTTATTGAAAAACAATATAAACAATTGAATATACAACTGAGTAACTAAAGAGTCTACACATGTAGATTTTGAGTTTGTAATTTTTATGCACTAACTTCAAAACAATGATGCATGTAACAAATGTAATAAGTAGCAAGATTTAAGAATAATAAATAAGTAACTAAATAAACAAGTAAGAACAACAATTTATAGTGGTTCAGAGACTGTAAAATTCTCCTACATCCACTGTTACACCACTTACGTGCCAAATTCACTAAGATGATCATACAAATCTTTAAATATTTTACCCAAAGAACTAGTTCTCACTAAGATCACTATTCTAGGTAACATACTAACCTATTCACTCAAAATACAATAATTTACACAAAATCTCTTTACCTCATAAAAAAAAATCTACACTAAGTAGATAATCAAATAAAATAAGATGAGGGAATAACAACAAAAATGTGATTCTTTCTAAGTAAATTCTGTCAAGCTAACCTATGAATCAGACTGGAAATATCTCTCTCTTTAAGCTCTTAGAAAGTGTTGCAAGCTGTAGGTTCTCCTCAGATTTAATGCTTGTATGCTCGAGTTGTTCTTGTTGCTTCTTCAGATTTTTTTTTCTATTTATAAATGAAGATGTGTGACTTATCCGTTGGAGAATTCAAAATATTAAATTTTGGATAAGACTCCTCTTACTCTCTATAATCTTCCACATGTGTTAGGTGGTCCTCCTTCTCCACTCAAAGTAGTATTAACAGTACTATCTGTCGTGAGTTCTAAATTCTTAAATAAGCTTTATTAACTTTAAAACTCTTCAGTAAATATTCTTAATCACTCACTAATGAGTGCAGGTTAATGGTTCACTAAATAGTGTGTTTTAAGGTCTTTTAGGGTATATTTCTTTTGGGATTTAGGTTAAGTTACAGCTGTAATATCTTGTCCAGCTATAGGTTTGACAAGTCTACAGATATAGACTTCACTTATCAACTGTAACTTTACCATTTTTCTCCAAACTTTTTATCTTAAATGTTAGTATAAAACATACTACCCTACATTTTGCTATCATCAAAATCTATCAAAGAAAATATCCTAACAAATGTCTTACTACATAAAGCAATATACGTAGTTTTATATGGATATTGAATAAATTAAGAAACACATATATGTTCTTATAAAAGTATATTTTGTTTTTAGTAATACACATTTGTCCGTATAGTAGTACAAACTGAAAGAGCAAATGTGTGTTACAGTCAGAGAAAATGCGTATTACTGTACATATAAAATATTTATTTATCCTTAGAAAAATATATATTGACCTTTGTTAAATCTTATTTTGAGTTGATTTTGATGATAGCAAATCATAGATATACTTGTGTATAAACTAACATTTCAGGCTAATTCAAAGAACTAAGGAAATTATAGTTTGAAAGGAAAGTCTATAGTTGCAGAGTTGATAAACCTATAGTTGAACAAGACCTTGCAACTGTAAGGTTGATTCTACAACTGGAATTGAAATTTACAGGAGTTGAAGCTGCAAAGATCAAGGAAGCCTACAGTCCTTAAAGACCGTTGGAGGATTAAAGTACAAGATTAACAAATCAAATATCTATCAAGACCCTTATGACTCAAATAGTACTTGTGATGGAGGAGTACCACTTCACACATAATAATATAATAACATAACATAATTAAATATTTAAATTAATATAATAACATAATTAACAATTAACAAGTAATAATTAATGTAATAACTAAACATAATAATTATAATAACTAAACATAACAAATAATATAATAATTAAACATAATGAATATTATAATTACATATAATAATTATAATAAATATAAATTAACCTTTATTCGGCGGCAACGGGGATGGCATAAAGTTTCGGGTAAGTTTAGGACGTGTGTGTATACTGATTCTGATGCCACTATATAAAAAGTTTGACCGTCGCTAATTTACGCAGTGACGGTCTCTTATTTATTCGCATTAACGGAAGAATTGTTTCCAATGTCCGAGTCAAACATGGTAATTAGTGACCGTCGAAATTTATATTTTAAATTTAGCGACCGTTAGAAGCGGTCGGTCTATTTAGCGACCATCCTTAAGTGGTTGCTATTTATAAATTTAAAAACTTTAGCGGGGGGAAATTTTGCGACCGTTAAGACAATCGGTAATCTACTAAATTAGCGATCGTTTTGCTAAGCGGTCGCTAAATCGGCCGCTTATTTTCCGATTTTGACAAATTTTTTAAATGGGTCGCAAATCAGTTGCTAGCATCAATATTTAGCAGTCAAGATGAAAGCGGTTGCTAATTTGGATCGCTGAAAC